>JAREIS010000240.1:0-232500 GCA_030060385.1 Muscicapa striata striata
AAAAACACAAAAATGACACCTTCTTGCCAGAACAGTTGGTACAGTTTGTACTTCTGTCATTCTGGGATAGAGGAACATCACCATAGGCCTTTCCAGATGACTGAAACACAAACAAATTATATAACATAATGGTGTAATATTAATATGACATAAAGGTTGATACAGGCAAAAAGAAGACCTCTTCAGATGACTGGTTTCCAAAAATTAATTTCTTGCTGAATAATGAGAGTCTGGCAGTCACACTGATATTCTTACTCTTGTTTCCATCATGAAGGGATCCAATGCAACTTCAGGATTGAGACAGCTCCCACAGAACCCATGAGCATGAAATATTCTCAGCCCTGATAGGAACCCCCAATATTTCAGTCTCTAATCAATAACCTCTTTGATGCACAAAAGTAGGAAATAAAAATAGCAAAAAACATACTGAAATTTCTGGCACAAGAGGGTTGGTATCAGCTTCTACAGCTGTGGTTCACTGACCCTGAAGTCCTGAAATAAGCCAGACTGGGAGATCACTGCAGCACAGGCAAGAGCAAAGTGAGTTAAGCAAAAGTAAATCAGGCCTCTTCTTAATACATTTATGGAGCTGCCACTTCTGGCGTCTACAAAAGTTAATTTATTTCTGCTGAAAATATCCATTCAACAGAATAAAATCTCTTTGTGGGGAGACAATCAGAATTGAGTAAAGAAAAGTTTTTGAGGGACAATGAGGAAACTGTAGTGAAACTGTCTGCTGAATCCCTTCTAACCTGCAATGTCTGAGAGCTCCCAACTAAATGGCTTGTCACTCTCTCAATCCATTGCTCTTTCCACCAGTGAATTATACAATATCAAAAAGCAAAGGTGAGAACTGAGATCTGCAAACAATGACAGAAATCTTTGGTGCTTGTAGGCAACCATTCTCAAGCTTTTGACTTAGATCAAGCAGGTCATCTCCTGCATGTCTATTAAATTACAGGACAATTTGGCACAGCTAATCTCCTTCCCCTTCATTTGGCATTTTGAGAAGTATCTCCAAGTGTTTTTTCTCATTTCAAGTTTCATGATAGATCCTTGACCAGGCAACAGCCATGAAAGATGATTTTAGAGCCATCTAAATACTGTCATGCATCCTATTTGGCCATGGATTGTGTCTGCAGACTGCGCTGATTATGGCATCCACAAAAGGTCCAAGGAATATTGGAGTAGTTAGCTTTTTAGGCATTGGGCAGATGGAGAGTCCCTAGACAGAAGTGTAAGTTAGTGTGATAAAATGAATTAGAAAAATCCAGCAAACACTAGGTTCGTCTCCATATTATTAAGAGACAAAAACAGCAGGGCAGGAAAGTTTTCCTCATTTGCCAGCAGCCAAACTGTGGCCAATTTGGATCCTCTTCTTCTCTGATGGAATCTCTGCAGCCACATTTCAGGCTTAAAAATCACTTAATTTTTGTTTTGTAAATGTTTATTTGTGCCTTAAATGTCCTAAATGAAGCACTTTCAAAATAAGAGAAGATTTACAAGCCTTAGAGATTACCACAATGACTGGTGCCTTGCCCAGGAGAGCTGGAAATTCAAATGAGTTATTGGAAACATCAGTTATTGGACATGACCAAAGAGAGCACAGATGAGGAATGACTCCAAATCCTCTTGCATAATGGAAAATATTGTATAGGCAGTTCCAAATGTGAAAGGGTAAAAGAAAAACTCACACTAGGCTCACAAGCATGTTAAGACCTGCTTACTTTGAGTTTTGTGTTTCTGAAATGAAGTACTATAATAACAACTTGTGTGAAAATCCCCACGTTCCTTTGAAAATAATTGGAAAATAGCTCAATTTTTTAATGTGTACTTGATCTAGGATGAAACTCCTCTGTGCTTTTGTGAAGATATGAGTACTATTTTCTCTAAAAAACAGAGGATAAATTTAAAATACATTTTCCCCACGAGAAAATGTTTCACTTTTAAAAGACAAAGTAGGATTTCCAACTTTTGATGCCTGTCATCCATATAAAAACGGAATAAATCAAAATCATTAACAAAACATGTAAAATTTTGTATTTTCAAGGCTATACGATTTTCAGCAGATCTCTTAGCAGTGGATTAAATGTATCATTTATCCCTACCAGCCTCATACTCCAGAATACATAGTAACTAGTTCAAGCATCTTGAACATTTTACATTTAAAGTATGAGCAGCATATGATTAAACAAGTGCCTATGCCAGCAGGGAAATCTCAACTGAAGTGAGGATCTGATCACACTAGCAGTTAATTTTGCAAATTTTTTCATGAATAGAAATTCTTCTGGTTATGGAAGACTCAAAGATGCTTCTATTTAAGTCACTGGGACTATTGGAATCAATGAAACTTCAGCAGAAATAGAATCTAAGTCATTATTTGAGCCTCCAGCAATTCTTGAAATTATAGTGTCTTTTTCCTTTCTGTAAAAGGAAATTTTTGGGAGAGTGAAAAATCAGTAATTTGGACACACAAATTGGACAAATACTTTTATGTTACAAGGAGCTGTCCTAGTAGGATTTCTTGCACTTGCTGACCCACAGAGATATAGCAGACAGTGCATTTACTTGTTCAAAAAGAATGTTGATTTTAAGAAGGCAGTACATTACTTTATTGAGCATCTATATTAGAAATTCTCCTTGCTTTATAAGGATCAGTTTTCCTGAGACTGTAATGCAAACTGTAAATGTTGATCTGAAATTGAAAACATCAATATTTAAAAATGGCTGAGGTAGTTCATTTTTGATGGGACTTCACTGAGTTGAAAAAGTAGAGCAGTATTGCTCCCCCATAATTTCATCTTAAGCAAGTGAGCTAAATTCAGCAAATAAACTGGATACAAGGTTCTCTATGCTTGTCAAAATATGGTGGCAATTAAACTGGCATCTATTCTGTACTTCATTTTTTTAAAGAATATATTTTTCAAAGCTTTGACAGTTAAAAACTATTTAGATTATTTATGACATTTCCAATGAGTTAGTAACATTTTTTTACTGCATTGCATTTTGCATAATATAATTTGTCACTACTTCTTTATTAAGCTTGTTTTATATTCATAGTTGTCCCACAACACTATATTTTCCTCTTTGTCAGCTCAGGACTTCATTATGAAGGATGAGGTTTTATCGTTTCCAAGTGATGCAAATGTCTACAGTGAATAAGTGTCATTATGCAGGAACAGAAATTTAGTTTTCCTCCATTAAGCAGCCAGGCTAATGACTCAACAAGTTTATAGCCCACCACAAAATTTGATAGCTTGGTGTGAGTTAAACAAATGATGGTTACATATTTATATGAAAATGAAAGTGGCTTTTTGGAGCCTGATGTTGTATTTTTCTCATTTAAAGCCTAGACTTCTCTTTTTAATTTAAAGAAGGGACATTCTCAGTTACAACTTAAGATGAGTATGCCTTCTGTTTTCTTTTGCTTGACATGGCTCCAGTATGACAACACCATCATAGGGAAACAAAAAAATATCTATTTCATGGCAAACTTTCAAATCCCATTGACACCCACAGAAACATCCCCATTTAATGGCTTTGAATTCTCATTATTTGCCATTATATGTGGGGGAAAAAAAGCTATTTATAATAAATATTACATCCAGCTGAAGATGATATATGCCTTACCCTGAGCAATGGAATGAATGGAATGTTTCCATCTGGGTATGGCACTCACTGAACATTGTCTCAGGACCAGTGGACAACTATGTAGGCAAAAACTCTGTGAAACACTATCTTTTCTTTATACAATCAGGCTTAAGTAATTAATAGAATGTGTGAAAATGGCCTATTTGGCTGTCTAATTCATCTCCCCTCCAGTACAAATTTGTCCCCTCAGAGTATTTTTTCAATGCTTTGCCTAATCTAATTCCAAATACTCAGCATTTCCCACTGGAGACTGTTTCTCAGTTAAAGGGATCGTGCTGTCAGGATTCTTATTCAGATATTTAGCTAAAGTTTAATTTTTTTCCTAATTTCAGTCTATTTCTCCTGGGGCCAGATTCCTGGCTGCCATAAACTGTCAGAGCTTCCCTAATTTCCTTTGGGTTTGGGCAGTGTACATGAGCTGACAATCTGGTCAGGTTATTCCCTTCCTACTATGCTAGCAATTTTTTTCTCCTCTGCTACATTATACTATTAATCACCATGCTCACACTTATTCATTGCATTCTTTAATAATGCTTTCAAATCTCACTTTCTAATACCATATTTCTTGCTGTGTCAATCATTCCATTCCGTAATTCACTTATTAATCCATACTTCATGTTGAGATTAAAATCAGCTGCTAAACTAGATGAGACTTCTCCATAGAGATGGTAAAACAGACACCATGATCATATGAGAGGATTTATACTGAGAGCAATGAGGTAAGATCCCAGTTTTGATAAACTATATTTTTGTTTTCAGATAAAAGCAAATAGAACCAATAGTATGATAAGTTATTTTTGGAGGTTTTTTTTTTAAAGCACAAAAATTCCTCTGCTTTGCATCTGAATATTTGTAAATGGAAATGTGTTGCTGCAGAACAACTCCATTCTTTCAGTGATGCTTTCTACTTATGGTCTTCTGTGTGCACTGACATAGACTCATATTACTTGCTGATATAGAATTACCACCTCTCCACTACTTTGCAAATCCAATAGCTCCACAAGAGATGGAAAATTTTAAAATAGTATTGTAGAATCAGGGTGAGAATACATTGGCACAAACAGGTTTCGCTACGAAACTGACCCTAGATTATCATTCACATTTTCTTCTTTTGTAGGTACCTACCAAAGAATCATCAAGTCTGGAAGAGACCTTCAAGACCATTTAGTCCAACCATCCACCATCAGTGTCACCATTAGCACCCCTAAACCATATCCCCAAGCGTGACATCTAGACACCTCTTGAATGCTTCCAGAAACGGTGAGCCCACCACCTCCACAGAGGCAAGGAAACTAACTTTTGTTAACTTCTGGATTACCCTATCACTGCAGTAACCCAAAAAGCCAAAACAAAACAAGGCAAAACAATCTTTTCCATTGGCAGAGTTCTGTGTTAATGAGGTGATGCTTAAGAGATACTTTAAGAGTAGCCAATGTTTCCTATTCTAAATGAATCATAGCTCTCCTGTGCCTCTAGACATGACCTACTGATCTCCCTTAAGCCAACAGTTCTCAAAATTTCCAAATCCAAATAGCTAAGTTGTGCTCTATCAGTTCTCAGCTCATTTGGACGAGTAGAGACAGATGTTTTTCTTTCCAACAATTCTTAGAAAGTGAGAAAACAAGAAATTTTTGGAGTATTGCTGAGCACACATTTACTTTTAGCTGTATCTTGTTCAATCACTTGACATGCAGCCATGGCCCAGGCCTGCTTGATCTATTATTGCTCATGCCATCTATCATGTTTTATAGTCAGGACTTGAGAAGATGACACCTATTGATGTAGGAGTGTCTAGGAGACTGTCTCATTGAAGACCTCCCACTGTATTGTTAAGAGCCCATTGTCAAACTGACACATAAAAGAAACTTGAGCCCAGCAGTGAGTCACTAGTAATACACTGAAGCCTGGCAAAAGAGCCAGGCATCACTGTTGTGATGTGGCCAACCTATTTTGAAAGTCAGAAGTAGATTGAGTCTTTGAACAAAGCACCGATGCATCATCAAACAACATGTGATGAAATTTTCTGTATGTGATAAGTATCACTAGCAGGAGCTTGGAGTTTATGTTACTTATTAGAAATATGGCACAAGTAATGTCTATAAATGATAACTCTGTACAATTCAGTGGTGCTTGAATGCCCTGACAATACTTATATCTAAACTAATACTTACAGAGGTTCATCTATAACAGGAATTACTGTGACAGTATCAAGGCAGAACACAATTTTGAGCTATGTTCATGATGAGACCACGTGCAATTACTTTGGTTCTGTGAACATCTTCAGCCATTGTGCCATTAGTGCTGGAAAATAGTATTTCAAGGGTTTGAACAATGTGCCTTTAATGGATATCCATGGCATTGAGAAGTATATTAGATAAAATTTCAAACTATTGGTTCAATAACTTCTTGTAGCAGTAGATCATTTGATCATGTTCCAGACTGTAGGCTTAGATCAGTGACATACTTTTTTGCAAGAGTGAAAATAAATCTCCCAGGTAGAACATATAATGTTAGTTTTTATGGAACAAGAATAAAAGCATGCACTAGCTCGCAAGTTCACTTTCAGTTAGTTCTACATATTAACAGTCATGAAAATGAGGTTTGTGGCCTCAGGCACTGAATTCAATCACTTCATCTTTCCATGTAACAACCCTATTTTTGCTTCCGTCCAGGCACACACTCACTGGGCAATCATGCTGAATTCTCAATTCAAGTATGAATGGTTAACTAAGCTTTTCTCTCAACAAACCATATTATAGAAAATTTAGGAAAAATCAGACAGTGACAGAAAAGCACAAAAGTAAGATTTTGTTAATATAATAGCTCTAGGGTTTGAAATAAGAAAATCAAAGAGCTGATCAAGCCTAATCCATGATACAGAAGGCATGCTTTATTCCATCTTCTAACAGATGTGTGAAGTGTGGAATTGTTCCACGTCTATAACTTCAAGTCAGGGGTCCAGTAACTAAGTTGAAAATGCAATAAGAATTTTTTCTTTTCGTTTTAGAAGATAGAAGACAGATATGCTAGAACCAATGAACTGGAGAAGCCAATTCCAATTCAGGTTGAAATATTAGTGAAACATTCCCAGTGATGATACTCTCCTGGGCTGGCAAAGATTTCTGTTTCTTTTTCAGAGCTGGATTTGTTTTTTGAATGAATAAAAGGATTTGAGACCCTAAAAAACTCCAGGAAGGGCCTGGAAAAATCCTCATCAATTTTTGGAAGTGTGCCAAATTCACTTCAGCAGTAACATAATTCTTTTGATTTTCCAGTATTTCTTTAAACCATAGTATATTGTAAGGTGAGAATAGTTGTAAAATAAATTCTTGGTGTAATAATGTGAGAACAAAATGTAACCTTAATAACACATTTTTATGTGTTATAACAACATTACAAACCTTCTACATGTGCTATTACTTAACTTCAGTGGGTTTTTTTGTGTTAGTGGATCATTATTTCCATTTTATTGATTGAGAAATCAAGGTCTATAAAGAAAATGTGATGTTTTTCAGATATGCAGAGATTCTCCACCCAAGTGAATTGTTGTCAGTTCTGTTCCCACAGGTCAAGTGTTCAGCTCATTAAAATGTTCCACCATCACAATACACTGACCTTGTGTGCAATCTTTGAAGAGGCTAATAACTTATTTAACACTGGCATTGATCTGCCAGGTATCATCTCTTTGAGTTGGAAGACCCATAAATATGGCCTAATCATTCAAAGGGTTTAATTAGCTAGTGCATTACTACAGTTTTATATTGATGTAATATTATTTGTTTTATATGAGATTACTAAAATCACACAGTGATTTAGTATTTACTAGCTAGTGGCAAGAATCATCAGACTGTTTTCAAAGGTGCTGCTATCTAGTGCCAATGGGCTGCATGAATCTCATCTAGGGCTCATGGCTAGTCAGCATTTCTGTATCTTGGCATGTTGTTGTGAAGACTGCATGCACAACAGGTCTAGACCAGCATATATGTACAAAAATACTAAGGTGCAAAAAAAAATCCACACAAAGAACTTGATACTGGTGCACACACATACTCTCGTCTTTGGAAAACTGACCTAATAAGATGGTTTCTCTTTTCAAAATCTTTAGTAAAATGTAAGTATGTTAGGAAGGTCACTGTTATTCTCCTGCTGCTGACTGTGTGAATAGTCAGAAAATCAGTATCCCATTTACCTGTGACAAAACTAAAAATATGTGATTGTGTTCATAATTCTCATACTTCAATTAACTTTCATGGGAATATTTGCTACTTAAATATTATGCAAGCTGTTCATAGTTTAATGACTGTTTGCTCCTTCTCACAAAATTTCAAGGTTAGTGCAAGGTCAAGATGTACTTTACTGAAGAAGCCAGTTATAAATTTTACTAATGTATTTCATCATGTGATGTTTTTCTGCACTTATTGGTGATTGTTCTGGAGTAGAAAAAGGTTAGCTGAGTATATACGATACATTGATTACTCCTGAATTTACTCTCTTCTTAAACAATATATATATGTTTTTACTTCTGTACATCTCTTTCCTATTGCTGTATTTGAACTAAGTTCTTGCTTAGAAGTAATAAAACTGATTTAGCTTGATGGCAATTAATAAAATAGATTTCCTTGTGAGAATTTTGTTTGCTTCTGGTAGTTTCTAGGGGTATCTGTGGTGAGCAGTTTTTGTTTCCTGTTTGCTAACTGATAGGTTTTTGATTAACTGATAATCTAATTTTCCTGATAACCTAATCCTTGGTTAAAAAGAATTCACATCTTCAGTCTCTATCTGCCTGCTGAGTAGAGGGCAGCTGTTTACTTAGTAAGGAGGGGATAGCAAAATGAGGCTTTGGGAGTTTGTGTGGAGAGCATCAGAAATAGCTTCAAAAAGCGTGGAAGCAGCAATGGTGGTTATGGGCCAAAGTTCTCAGTCCCAGATCCTTGAATAACAAAATCAGTCCTGGAAAACCAGGAACCCTGATCCAGGTTTAGCTCTGGAAGGAGGATGCTGCTGCACAGGTCTCAGGCAGCATCAGTCTCAAGTATCTTTAGAGCTTTGTTATGAAAACTGAAAAATATGAACCCACAAATCCCTCTCTCCATTTCATTGAATGGAAGATATCCAAGAAAAAAAAAACAAACATCGGCCCCTAGAATGATCAAAGGATGAGCAGGCAATGGTTAGTTTGTTAACTCTCTCTTCAAATCCAGAGACATGCTTGTTGCAAATGTTACTCTTTCCCACTGATTTGCCAAGCCAAAAGATGTACAGCATTGCAAAGTACAATATGTTGCCATGCCTGCATCTTGCAAAGCTAATTCTGAATTAAAGTCTGCTCATGCCATCACCTGGACATCATGAAGACATAGAGAAGAGAGAGAGGTGGTCAAGATGAGAAATGTCCCTGAGGCAGATGCTCTCCTAGTGATGGAGCATGGACAGACTGACTTTTCTGCTAGATTCTTCACGTGTACTAGATTTTAGAGGGTTAAATCCTGAAGAGAAACAGGAAACATTAATTTGCTAAATGACTCTTTGGTTTGCCTGTTTTCCATCTTTAATTGTTGTTCAATGGTACAGGACCAAGTTAATTATTTTAGAATAGTGGTTACTTTATATGCATGGTAAAATACTTTAAAACATTCTGCAGACATTTTTGGATACTAATGGTCATGCATTTTCCCACTAGCAACGTTGATTCAACTGACCATTGTGATTATAAAGAGTCAAAATTTTTGATTGAGTCAATAATACAGAAGTTGAACTATTTCTCAATACTATTCACTAAATTATCAGTGTCACATTATGACCTGTCTGGTCAATAGTTCATGAATTATGGAGAATTAAAATAAGCCCTGATAGGGTAAGCTAAACACCAACACAAGCTGCAAGATCGTATCTACAGCACAAGCAATGAGTCAAGTGTGAATAGAAATGTCTGAAGTTTTCCATTATATTTCTGTCTTTTAAATATTTACCTGGAATGCTGCCATCATTTTCACCAAAGGGTTTGCAGGATCTTTGCCTTTATAATTTTTATTAGATGTTCCAACTCTAGGAAGAAAATGTCGAATAAACTTGTTTAGGAGGAAGAAAGGAGCGTGTAAAGTTTAAAATAGTGGCAGTGTCTTCCCTAAAGAGGCAGAAGCAGAAGCATGCTAGAAGCAGCCAGGTATGGGGCCAGATCAGAGATTCCCCTAGAAGAGATGCTGGAATTGCAGCAAATGCCTACATGCTCACTGCCACAGCTCTGTGCAGCAGGTGCCTATTTCTATAATAAAAGTTCTGACCCAAATGTTCACTGAAAAAGCTCTTTGAATTTTTTCCCCAGTCACATGCACTGATCAAATGGTGTGGAGTTGGCCTGGCGCCTGTGAGAGCCTGTGAACCAGTGGAGTCAGGTTGTGAAAAGGTCCCCTTAGAACATTTCACTGACAAGTGCTTGCACTGCCTCAAGCAGAAAATCACTAGCCTAACTACTGGCTTTCTGTCATCATTGCTAAGCAAACCCTGAGAGACCATTTTAGGTTTGTGTTTAAGGTGAAAAAGATGTTAGCCTTGATGTGAAATGTTGAGCTGCAGTCTCTAAAACACAGCAATCTCCATGCACTGCAAAAAAAAAAAAAAAAAAAAAAAAAAAGACTCTCAAATTCAAATTAATTGACAATTAGATATTTAAATCTAAATAATTTTTCCTGGAAATCATTTCACATAAACCCAAAAGGACCTGAGGTATAGAAATAGGCAGGTTGTAACCATTGATAGTTCTCAGATTAATACCACCTCATCTTGGAAAGAATATTCACCATCATTAATGAATTGAGTTCCAGGCTTCTGCCATCATTGCATTTCTAATAATTGAGGACTGAGGAAGATACATGTGCTGTGAATAATGAACCTAACTAGTCTTCAGCCAAACTTACAAAGATCAGAAGCTGCAGGTTTGGGTGGTCTACACAAATTTCAGCTGAGATTCAATTTATTATTCAATGTTTTATTACCCTTTAATTTAATTGACAATAAACCACTGCACAGTAAAAAATATATAAAATATGTATGATATGAAGTATATATATTTTAATTAACTATTTGATAAGATTTCAAGTCTGGTTTTTCATGCAGTACAAGGCCTTTTGTGTCTGGACAACTAGAAGTGGATGAGACCATAAGTTGTATTTCTCTGTGCCTCACAACAACTTTAGCTAAATAAATAGGTTTTTGCACTGAGATTTTGTTTAACCAATTCCATGGATGATTCAGTTGTGAAATTTAGATTAGGCTTCAAAGCAAACTTTAATTCATCTCCAGGCAGAGTAATTTCCTCTAGTGCTCTAGGCTAGTCAGTTAGAAGCATCCAATAACTATGGCATTTCTTATCCGTGTAAACATAGCCTTTTTAATAGAAAACAAGAAAAGCTGATGGGCATTGACTGTTCATCTTTCCTATTAACAGAGAAATACAAGCCTTTAGTGGCTTTTAAAACCGGCTGGTAAGTTTTTCCAAATCTAAACTAAGTATTTAATTTTCTTCAGTTTAACCATTTTAAAGAATTAATGATGATTTAATAAATTTATTGCATGTGTCATTCCCATAAAATGTATTACACATAACTACATTAAAAAATATTTTTTCAAAGTAAGGTAGTTACAGATCTAAGTTAGCTGACTACAAAGCTTTCACTTAGCTCCCTTGTGTCTATGAGATATTTAATTACAATATCACCTGTGATATTTCTCACAGAATAGATTATGTCTGACTAAGAAGCTATTCAACTCTCTTTTTTT
The DNA here is from genome assembly GCA_030060385.1 of Muscicapa striata striata. Taxonomy (NCBI): domain Eukaryota; kingdom Metazoa; phylum Chordata; class Aves; order Passeriformes; family Muscicapidae; genus Muscicapa; species Muscicapa striata. Next base: position 11,428 of record JAREIS010000240.1, read on the forward strand.
TTTTCAGAGTGTGGCTCTGTTGCCATCTCCAGCACTGTCCCAGGCTATCAATTGCCAGAGAAAGCCTTGACAGCAGTGAAAAGCAATGTCTTTTCCCCAGTCACAGCTTCAGGGATGAAACAGTTGTTTTGGCTGTAGATTAAGAATAACCCATAAGGAGCTGATACCTGTCATGAAGAATACCAACCAGAATTCATAGAAGTTGGCAAATGAGCAACAACGTCTTATGACTGTATCCAATGCTTTAAGAACAAACAGGACTCTGAGTCCTTACTGCAGTCTATTCTCTGTACACAATATTTCAGTGCAGAACTAGCAGGGCCTGCAGTGAGGATGTGGTTTTCTGACTTCCGAGCAGGAAGCCAGGTCATGGCTGAGAAAATTAAGGGAAGCCTCTGAATTAGGCAATAGACTAAGCTAAAGGGCAGGGGTCTTTACCTTACTTATGTGAATCTTTACTGGTAGAGGAAAACACTGAACTCCAGGTTTTGCCCCAGAATATTCACTGGCTGATGTTTAAATAGGATCCAGAGTGTAAAGCACCTTTGAAAGCCAGTTGGAAATTGCATCTGCCACCACCTACCGGGGGATTCTTTGTTTGCCTTCAAGGCTCTCTCAAGTGGAATGGAAAGTGTGCAGATCAAAATGCTCATCAAATGAAAGACCTTACTGTTGTAGCTCAGGTAATCATAAATCTATTTCCTGTAGGAAAAGTAAGTTTTCTTCTGATATATCTTTTTTACAAAGGAACTAGGAGTAATGCCAATATCATAAATACTAGGAAGCTATAATTAGAACGAGCTCATGTCAAAGATGCATCTACATACAGAAAAGACAAACAAAAGTATTTTTGTGTCCCAAATAAAGGCAAGTGGGCTTGTGGGTGCTCTTGGTCATCATAGCAACAACATCTTGTTGGATTTTTAGACATATGAGTCATGTATTTCTCAATCAAAAAGCATGAAAATTGCATTTCCTTGAGGTTTTGGAGGAAAAAAGTAGAACTGGGAAAAGTAACCAGACAATGACTAAAACCTATAGACTGAATCAAGAAGGAAATTAGGCCACTGCTGCTGAATATTACCAGCAAATCAGCCACTTGGATTTTTTAAATGATACGTGGGGTTTGTGAGCCATGGAAACAAAAATTTGCAAACATTGCATGAGGAAGAGCATGCCTGATACCTCCCAGCCCCAGATCTGGGGTGCACAGACATGCACAGGTTGTACATTGTGTGCATGCAGGCTGGCCAAGACGTGTTCAAGTATTCCACTTGGAATACTTGGAAGTAGGCTCAGGTCAGAGGAAATGTCCAGAAGTCTTGAAACTAGTCCACAGGCCAAAGTATGAAAATTAGCCTGTTAAATAGTAAAATTATTGAAAAAACCTGATGGGAGGTAAAAAGAAATAGTATAATAAGGAAGGAATCAAAAAGTACTTAGAATCCTAACTTAAGAAGAAAAAAAAAAAAAAAAAAGAAGAAGACAAACATCTTGGTTTATGTTTCCAAGCTTTTCAACTTTTCTGGGATGACAGAGCCCCTCATGCATTTTCACCATTGTATATGCACAGAAAATTTCCCTTCCCTTCCTTGTCGACATTCTGGCTCCCCACTAACAAAAACTACCAAAAGTGTTTTATTTCCTGTGTGAGCCAACTTCTTCTCTTTTATTTACGACAATCTCTTGCAGATTATTGAGGACAGGGCAATATTTGGGCCCATCTATGTTTGTCATTTGTCTCAAAGTGTCAACATTATAGACCCTAAGTTCACCTAATGATATCAGATTTAGCATGATAAACCCTAAATGATCCCATCTGCCTTTGTGCTCTACTATTACCTTTTTTGGTCTCCACAGCTGCCTGAGAAAAGGAAATGTCCAGGCTCTATATTTGATCTTTTAGTTCAGTCTTATGTTAGTCTTGAAAAATGTTTTATTAGTACAATGCAGTCTGTCCTGAACTAACTTGTAAGTGTTAGATTTTGACGATCTTGAATTTGCTCAGTGATGACAAGGCAATGCAACTGTGGCTGTCAATGTATGAAAAAAAAACCCCTGATATCTCTATAAATTATTTTTCAAAATCTCACATAGTCTAACTACATGCAAAGGCATGAGAACACACTCCAAAACTGACTTTGTTTGTCTTAAGGTGAAAAGTTTCCTGACTCAGCTCAAACATATACAAATTGTTATGGAAAAATAAAATTTCAATACAGGCCATAAATATATAGTCTTAAAAACCTCAAAATGTTTTGAAAAGCTGGCTGATAGTCTCAGAACTACTGAAATAAGCTGTTAATTAATGTGTAAATGAAATAAACTGTGATTCCTCTGTTAGTTATAGTGTTAATCTGAAACTTATTTCCGCTTTTTTTTTTGGTTGATCATTGCTGAGAATACCCCCATAGAACTGTTGCATATGATTTCCAGCTCACATATCAAGTTTTGCAGACTTCCCACTCCTGCATCATTAGTTTTTCTTGAATTATTCAGCTCCTTCAGTTAATGGCCACCAGTGTGCTGCACATGCAAGAGTATTGTGTTAATAGCTTCATTTACTTCCTTCCATGTCCTAGCCATTTTCAATTTTAGATTTTTCTAAGTGCTTTTCTAAATTTGTGTTGATGCCTGGTAAACAAGCTGTGAAGGATCAGTCACCATTAACACAATCTGTCTATCCTGCACCAGAGAGCCCTTGCAGGGAATCTCCAGTGTGACGCTGCAGGGTGTCTTGGCTTTTTGGAATGCTACAAAAGCAAACTGTAAACAGACTTCACTATGCCAGCACAAGCAACAGCTTTGGTACCATTTTGGGCTGAATCTGCTTCACAAAGATTCAGTGAATGACAGTTGATTAGGAATAGTAGGCGCTAGTTACCATCTTGCTCTAACACACTGCAGTTTCCCTAAAAAACTTATATACTAAATTAGTTGTATTAATCATATTGCTCTGTTTTTCAGCCTTATGATAAGAATCAAAAAAAAAAATCATCTTAACTCTTGTCTTTCCATTATAATTTCAACAGTTCTGAGAATGCTTTTCAGCAGCATACCTTTCCTAGATACAATAGATGCATCATCACTCTCAAAGGCAACAAGCCTGTTTGATCTGCTTTCAAGTAAATATGGTGAATTCTGGTGAATTCTGTCTTGGCATACTTTCTGTTCAGGAGCTGACACTGATGACTCAACCTCACAGTCGCTTCTTGGCTTCACAGATAATCATCTTAACCCTCTTCAAGGAAATTGTATGAACATCAGTATATCTATTTTTGTATTCTCCATCACTGCACATGGTATGTCTGTTGTTGTACGACTCTCAAGGGTCAGGTGAGTCATTTTTCTGAAGACACATTTTTTCTCTAGATTTTTTCATCAGCTTAATGTGTAGTTGAAACTCCCTAAGTAAAATTGCCATAGCCATAAGAGAGCCATATAACCCAAGGAAGAGGACTGGTTTCTTCACATACATTTTGTATGGGACATCATGGCAATGTGACCATCCTATTTCTCCATCACCATGTGAACAGGATGATTCGATAACTGAAATCTGTTAGGTTTTTTTTTACATGTGATGTTTAAATGCATAATGCACATATGTTAGCTGAACAAGTTCAAAACTTAACAAATGACCCTAGCATTCATGCTGCCTTTTTTTTTTTTTTTTCCCCACCACTCTGTCGAGTACATTTGTCACCAAAAATCATTGTCATTTACAGACTGTAGAAACCTTTACTTGATTTGGAGAACTACACCAATAGCAAAGCTGATCCAGACACATTCTGCCCTCTTTTCTCTGTTCTAACTGTGCAATATATATAAACTCTGACATTATGAAACATGAGGAGCTTCAGAGAATGAGCAGAACCCATTTTTGGAAGAGTGAACTCCTTTCCTTCTACTATGTGTGTATTTGGCTAACAATAATTTTAACTACAGAAGAGTGAGCAGTAAACTTGTGCTCATATTTTATTGTTTGCATAGGTTTTTGCATATTGCATATTGCAGTTGCTTAGGTTTTATGGTACTATTATTCAACATATTCAACTAATAGAAGTTTCAGATGCATAACTTACCTGTGATTTTGCCTTAAATCAAATCTAGCAACTCAATTTTTTTCAAGTTCCTCATTTTTCATTAAATCCATACAATTCTTTAAAATTCAATAATGTAAGCTTTTTGCAAGCATTTGAGAATTGGGGTTATGATGTTAAAATACTATGCAAATAAATCATATTATCAGACTAATATGTAACTTTAGTGTTATAGGCACTTTTAAAATTTGGAGATTGCAATTCAGTTACAAGAAATCCAAAACCAATTGTCTTCATATGGTTCTGGGTGGCTGCTCCTTATATAATGAATTACTCAGGAAACCTCTTGTTCTTGGAATACATCATAATATACAAAATACATTAAGTTTTTCCTGAAAACTTCATTACTACATTTGCTGCTGGAATGTGAAGGCTAGGTTATGTTTGCAATACTGTGTGTGTTGTCTACAAAGCAGGGAGAGGGCTCAATAGCTCAGTTATATGTGAAAAACCTGAAAGACACGGAAATATGTGGAATTCATCTCATTGATATAGGAGCTACCCCATCACTCGTGAGCAGAGCTGCACCCAGTGACAGTGGGACCATTGGTATCAGGTGAGGATTTACCCTGAGGGTAATATGCTGCCTTTGTTTTGAGGAACCATTTATAGACTTCAGAGGATATTTTCTGAAATATCTGATAGGCCTATACATGTTTTTAAAGTACAATTGTCAACTTGGTGGTGTTGTGCAAACTGGCTGTCTTGCGAAAAACATAAGCACAGTACATTCAGTTTTGGCTACTAACATTAATATGAAATTATACTTTATGCTCTTTAAAATACTCTTACATTTGGCCCACATATACATTATAAGCAGACAGAAAGCACCCATGGATGACCCTGCTTTTTAAACACTTATCTAAATAGATATGCATGCAGCTGTTGCCACATGTGCTTTGGTGACCTGCTCATTCTGATTGAGTAAGACTAAGGAGCAGGAAAGACAAAAAGAGAGGGGAAAAGAAGAAGAGTGGGAGGAGATGTGGGTGTGAAGATGAAGGAAGTGTCATGGGCTGCCTGGGTCAGTCAGGAGCTCTCCGAAGAGCTACTTGAAATTGGGAAATCTTTAATAAAATAGGAGCCACATCACTGTCATAGTATCATGTATGCAAGTATAACACAACCAAGGACAAGGAGATCAATACTCCTGTGACAGGTTTGCTGGCCAATTGCCCCAAATTTCTAGTTATTAGTGAATATAAGCACCATCATTTAAGGAAAGTAGATTTCAGAGAGGCTTAACACTCAGACAGTAATAACTGATGCTTTGGTTCACCCTTGAAAATCCTTGATGTAACATGTGTGCCTCCTCTGCTTCTGTAAAACAAAAACAGCAGTTATTTCATCAGGTCATTCTGAAGATTGCTTAATGCCTTGAAGGTTCTAAAAATCTCATAAACAAGAGGCAACCCTGCATGACAAGTGATAGGCAGTGCACCCACATTTTTTACCTGTAACTTATTGTTTACAAGTCTGATGATCATAGGGTTTTCTGAAATGCTTGCTGCTGTGAATTAACCCTGTAGGGCAGCCAAACACCACACAGCTTCTATCTCTCTCCCTCTGCAATGGGATGAGAAAGAATAGGAAGGGGAAAAGTGAGAAAACTCATGGATTGTGTTAAGATGTTCTAATACTCAGAAGAGGAAAAGACAAAAGAAAACATAGATAAAAATGGGCACCAAAAAAAATCAGTTGCTCACCACTGATAGATGAACACCCATCCTGAGCAACTGCAACCTCACAACATTCCTCCTTATGGTAGGAGGTAAAATAAAGGAAATTATCTCTACAGATAATCTAGCAGCCAAAGCTTATCCAAAAAGAACTAAATGTATGTTTTACTTGTATGGTTATCTGAATACAAATACATACAGTATTTGTAAATAAACATCATGGGTTTTCACTTAAAGTTGACTATAAAGGTTATTTATTATTAAATTATTATCTTTAAAATGTTTGTGTGTTAAAGTGTAGACTTCTAAACATGAATTAGGTTTTTAATGAAAACAAGCAAACAAACATTAGGTAATTAGGCAAATTTTGCTTTGGCTTAAGGATGCATCAAAAAAGTTGACATAAATAAAATATTTGGAAGATTTTAAATACATTTCTGAGTGAAAAGAGAAAAAGAAAGGAAAAAAAAAAAATCTGGCATCACAGTCCCCAAATAAACACAGAAACTTCAAAAAAATATACTAACACTGGGGAGAGAGTATTAATTAATGTAAATTTTGATGCAATGCAAAATAATGTTTACTGGAAGGATTTTTTTGCCTTATATGTACCCACTGATGGGTTCTAAAAAATCTTGAAAGAGATGGTGAAGTTCAATGACAATTACACCTTACAGCTGCAAAGGAATAGAGGCCTAAGACATGAGACAAAATAAAGTACTACAAAGATGCTTTTACAGCAATAGCAAATAGTGTCTCCTTATTTGTGACACAGGCAAAAATCTGGCCTTAAAAAATGAAGTGTCAAGAACTTATGTTGGGTTTAGTGATACCAGAATCTTTGCCACTGTGTTATGTTTCTAGAAGAAATAAATAGTATTCAAAGACAAGTGATGAAAATGGTTACAGACTATATGCAATTTCTAAGTGACTGAAGAAAACACTATGATTTGACCTGTTTAATTTAAAAAAAAAAATGAAAAAAACTCCCAAACAAAGAAATCAGAGGAAATGCATTTGATTCAGTTAAAACAACAAATGTTCAAAAGGTCAACAAGAAGCTTCTATTCATTTTCTAGCAACACAAGAATAAAAAGTTCTGATGAACTAGAAAAGCAATACACTTTTACACCGTTTGCAATTAACCCTTGGAGCTGGCTGTCAAGAAATATCAGTGCACTCAAGAGTTTAGGAGCCTTTGAAAAAGAGATGACATTTTATTTGAGTAATGAGAACATCCACAGTTACTCTGGTAAAAAAAAATATTAATTTGAACAGTATGCTAACTTTCAGCATATTAACTAATTTTCATCTCAGGGGTTGAAATAATTTTTGTCTGGAAAGATCTTTTAAAGAGTGTCCGTGCATTTCACAGACAATTTTATAGTGCCCACAGCCAGAAAGACACTGTGACCACAACTGTGCAGGGTTTCATAGTGACTAGATGATCCACTGGCAGTGCCTTGCACTCATTGTATCCAGAGATCAAAGTTTTCCACACTGTGTAACATTATATATATTTTTTTTTTATTATTGTAAAGCACACAGATCCCTTCTGGAAGACTTTCCAGGCTCTAATTTGCTACTGGTTTTAACTTTCTGATGTTTTATGGATTTCAGAATTTAATTAGATTTGTAAATGGTAGAATTAGTCTCCAAAAGCTGGAGGGCTCTATTCCAGATTCTTAATACATGCAAGATTTCAGTCTCAGTCTTGCTCCCTGCTTACTACAAGAAAAATAATATTTCATTTTTTCTTATCAGTACAATTCACTATTTTACCTATTGTGTCTCTTGTATTCTTTGAAATTACTTTCTCCTGTGACTATTCTTACTCTAAACTTTTTGTTGTTGAACACAATGGAAGTTTTATTCCGTCCACTCTCTCTTTCCATGGTATTTCATTGTCTGGTTGTTTTGTGAGGAATGGTAAATGTGAGAAACTGTTCATTAAAATATTCCTTTCAGCTCCTACATGCTTCAGTTCTGCAGATACACACATAAATACACACACAAATACAGAGACATGCTTTGTACTTGCAGTTATCAAACTTAAAAAAAACCCCAACTTTCACAAATCTGCTCTATTCCTACATAGAGGTGTTTTCACATTTTTTTTTCTTAGTGAAAACTAAGAGTAGGCAGGAGAAGTGAGCAAGGGGACAAAAAAGGATTTTCTACAAATTTCAATATTTTCCTATTGAGTAGAAAAAAAAAGGTTTCAGAAGTCATTTCAGATGATGAAAGGCTTGAACAACCAGCCAGAATTACTGATGTCACACTGTTTTTCCTTGTTGAAACTAAAGTCTTGACCCCTAGCCTTTCATTTGGCAAGTAACTGACTTAACTGTAACCTTTTGAACTGTTCTGGAAATGGCTGTCTAACAATTTAATCCAGTAAAATAATTTGAATAGCTAACTAGCTAACAGAATGGAACCAAGCCCATAAGTGGGGTTTAGGATATTTGCCTGTTGCACAGGATGACTGGAGGCTTCTGACTATGATTCCAGCTTTGCCTTTTTCTCTTTTGTTGATTATTCTTGGGAAAAAGATGCTCAGGTCTTTAAAGCACATGTGTTGAGTGTTGCTCTGACTTACCCTTTTTAAAAGTCCATTTTTAATGACATTTTATGGAAAGCAGACTCCTTTGACTAAATTACTATCTTTGTTGCTGTTTCTTAACATCATATTCATTTTAAATGTAAATGAGAGTATGTGAGTATTTGATGAAATTATCATTGAAATGGCATGTTCCTTAACCCCATTAAATCTGCATTTGCAGATAAAATTATTCCGTTGGAAAATTCCCAAATGACTTTTATTGTCAATACATCCTGTTTTCCTGTTTTCTTTTAGAACACCTAAAATGACAAGACATTGCATTCTGTGTCTTGCACACTCAAGAGCTCTATCCCAGTGTTCATGAGCCAATATTTTCATGTATTTTTATTTGTAGTGTAGGCATTTTAATAACTATTATATAGAACAACCTTTAAATATAGCATCTAGATTGAACATACTATGGTAAAATTCTGTAAGAAATTTTATTGCATTTGTGGTCCTAATACAGTGAGGATCTAACGAGTCTATTGAAAAAACTGAGTATGTGTGCAAGTGATTGTTGATGACTCAAACTCATATAATGACCAGGCAGATGCTGTGTAATGTGGAAAATAGACAGTTGCACAAAGGCATGAGCTGTCTGTGGCATAACACCTCCCCTGTGTTGGATTTTCTCAAGGTTCAGTTATGCTTCGGACAGTAAGGGAGACACATTATTATAGGGTGATGGCAGAAATGCCTCTTCCAGTAAGAGCTAGTTTCCTATTTTGCAATCTTTCAACTGTTATCTCAACACAAAACTCCACTGGTTTACAGGAGTTAGGTGCTCCTGAACATGAATAAAGTGGTAAGATTGTGTCTGCTACGAATTTTGAAGAACAAAATTTCTACACTTGGCCATTTACTTTGGGATAAATCTGAGTCCTTATGGTCATGTGTAGAATTAATATTGCACAATTGGTCAAAAGCATCCTTCTTTAGCTATCATGTAAACCCAACTGGATATGGGTAGATGGAAAGAGATTCTCCCCATCCCTGCTGCTGCCTGTATGGAGAGTCTGTCTAGAAGAAGCTCCCTGCTCCATTAGCTTAAAACATAGTGCATGTTGGTTTTTTTTCCTGTTGCTGCTTTTCTTTTGTTTTCCAGCCAAAAATCTTCAAAAGCTTTTAAACAACAATGAGGCCAGAAGAGATTGTTTTCTGAATTTAAACAGAGTAAAAGTCAACAGTCTTCTGTACACATGATTTCTTGCATTCTCTATTTCTTGCATTAAGCCAATTACTTAATGGACAGAAAGTTATTTTACAATCCTTCAGAGTGTGAGGTAGATCACAGAAAAATCTCCCTAAGCAATGGAAAACCATGTATAAATAATAAGAACCTAATAATTTCCTTTAATGAAAAACTGCTCACAAGGGAGGAAGGATGTGCATGCATATGCACTAAAATTAAGTCATCCTACTTATATACACATGTCCTCATGAAGCATGCTCTTCAAGCAGCATTCTGAAGCTCAAATGCTGCTGTGCCTCATGATCCAAGGCATATGTAGGAAGAAGACAGTGTTGTACTTGTGTCAGCTCATTTTGGCATCTCTCCTGACTACAGAAAAGAAGAGGAAATTTTATTGTTTTATTTCTGTTTTTACAAATTCTGCAGAAGCCAGACGTTTCTCCCACCACCAACCCCCAACAAAAAAAAAAAAAAAAAAAAAAAAACAAAACAAAAAAAACCTAACCAACCAACCAAAACAACCTAACAAACAAACAAAACCCCAAAAACCCAACAAAACCCCAAAACCCAAACAAACCCAAACAAAACAAAACAAAACAAACAAACAAACAAACAAAAAACCACAAAAAAAAAAAAAAAAAAAAAACAGGAAAAAAGGAATACAAACAATTACCAAGCAACAAATCAACCCAAATAAGAACCAAAACAGCTGAGGAAGCCTGACACTTACATAGGTACAGATATAGAGAAGAGTACAAGAGTTTAAAGTCTTCAGATATTAACCTTGTTGTGCCACTCTGCAGTTAAAGCAGCTTACTGCTACTCAGCTGGGGTTTGAAAAGTTCAATTTTAAAGTCTCTCCATATGAGATGGGGTGGATTTAGACATTCAGCAGCTTTTCCTTTTACAGTATTAATAATCAGTTTCTGGCTATAGAGAAGCAGGAACCAAGAGATGACTCAAGGACTTCATATGCTTTTCCAATAGCATTGCTATCTATCTACCTATCTTCCAGCTTCCAGACATAGTAATAATTACTACTGTTACAAAAAATAATTTTATGAAAAAAATATTCCAATACTAGCAATCACAACGGACAAAAAGCTTGGAAGGACCTGATAGAAGTTAGCTGGTGATACATATTTCTAGCCAGAAAATCCAGATGCCAGTTTCAGAAGTCATTTTTTAGTTTGAATTATTTCCTAAAACAATATGAGAGAGCTAAAAGTTACCATTATGGAAAAACATTGATCTAAACCCTCACAAATACCCAGAAAGTAATGCTTGAGCTCCTCTCTTCCCTGTACAATCAAATTATTATTTTAATTCACATAAAATTTATACTGAATTTCAGAATATTTCAGTCAATTGGATTTCACCAACAGCTCTTGTCATTCTGTTTTATGCTTTCTTGGTGTCCAACAGCAGCAGCTATTTTGTTTGCAGTCATGTGCTTTTCCCTAACACCTAATTGAGCTGCAATTCCCTCCAGCATAGAATGGGGAGATACTTTTCAAAGTAATTTTATGCAGATCTGTCAAAGTTTGTCCACATTTTGGTCAATGAAGTGAGTTCTTGACATAAATGCCTTCTCAATTATGATATTTTGAACCATTCCAACCACTTTCAGGAGTTCCATCAGTGGATTCACCTTAACAATACAAAAAGCATGACTAGTGAGCCATAGAGTGCAACTAGGGCATTTTGGTTTTAACAGCTTTAAACATTCCAGAATATATTGGTTTAAAAAATTGGTTGTTTTAGTACAAAAAAAAAAATTGAAGATGGCAGGTGGGGAAGAGGGGGTGAATGAGACAAAACTGGCATCTGTAAGATGAAAGAAGGAGATGTTCTTCAAAAGCATGATGTCCCCAGAGGAGTGAAGGTGTGTGGGAGCTGAAGTTTACACTTTAAATATGTTAAGTATCTGGTAGTCTTGAGTCCTTTCAAGCAAATAGAGGAGCTCCCACTCACATCAGCAAGTTTTCACTACTATTTTCCTTTGGTATTTCTAAAATGTATAATTATTTAATGTGGAAGATATAAAGGAAGTCATATTTGACCCAAAAACATTTTCATTTCATTAGGCTATTTTGGGACTATTAAATGAGCATTTGGGCTGAAAAAAATGAGTTTCTGTTTTGTAGCATCATATCCAGTTATGCAGTGAAATTAATTCTGTGTTCAAAAGACGTATTGAACACACCAGTCCACCAGTGTATTTATTTTGCACAGAATGTCTGGAGGTGATTTTCTGTCAATCTCTTTGTGCTATATAAGCATATTGCATTCGTTACCACCCTCTTTTAAGATTGTGAATACAGGATGTAATAATGAAGGATGCAACTCTCAGAAATTACTCTTCGTGGAAGATGGGAAAAACACCCCCACCTAATTAACTAATTTGCTATTTTGTTCCCAAAATTCTTCTTTAATGGTTAGTTTGCATTTATGAAAAGGAGTCAAAGCTGCCATAAAGTTTAGCACATTTAACTTGTACACCCTCTGTGAATTTATCACCTGATGAATAATACTTTTCCAATCTGAATACAGCTGTGACAATCCCCTCAGCTGTCACTGTTGCCTAAAACACTGTTTAGCCTATTTTCCCTACAACTAGACTGGTTCCTTGTGTTATTCTCATGCCTGATTGTTTTTCTAGCAGGCATCCCACTTTTTGGATCATATTCCCTGTTTGCTCATTTGATCACATACAGTGTCTATAACACACTGTATTTGGTTAAGGAAACATTTTTGCTATTAGAAAAAGCACAATTTCTTATATTATGCTCTTTCAAATGTATTGATTATACAGTCATCTAAACCTATGTTTGCAGTGTCATGAATATTTATGGAGCTTAGATAAGAAAACTGTTGTTTTGGGTTTTTTTCCTATTATTGCATCTATTTTATAGAATGATATTAAGCTAAACAGAAACCCAAAGACAGCCCTAACATATTTCTAATTGTTATTTGATTCTCTTGAAGCATTCACATATAAGATTAACTTAGAAGATTTCTTCACAGCCCTTTTCAGATAGCTCTAAAAAACAGTTAAGCAGCTGTTTTTACTAAAGAACAAGGGCAAATGCAATGTCACTCAGAAGTTCAGGTGCCACGTGAAGGTTTTTTTGCCTGAGTACTGCTTTGGTTATGAGAACTGGGGTGGAGAGACAGAGACAGGCAGAGTAAAAAGCATTTTTCAAGGGTCATTTTGATCAGCATCAACACCTGCTCAGTGGATTCTTGTTCTCTCCCCACTTTCAGTTGCTTTTTCTTGCTCCCAGATGCCTCCTCTGTTCATTGAATCATAGAATCGCTTGGGTTGGAAAATACCTGTAAGATGATAGAGTCCAAGCATTAACCTAACACTGCCAGGTCCACATGAAACTATGTCCCAAAATGCCACATCTACATGTCTTTTAAATGCTTCTGGGGATAGTGACTCAACACTTTCCTGGGGGGCCTGTTGCAATGTTTAAAAATCCTTTTGGGGAAGAAATTTTTACTACTATGCAATCTAAATCTCCCCTGGAGCAATTTGAAGCCTTTTCCTTTTGGACTATTGCTTGTACATGGGAGAAGACACAGACCCCCCTCTCAAGAGTTTCCACAGTGAACCAGACCAGAGAAGTGGTGTCTGCTAAAATTGACAGGCTATTTTTGACATTTTTCACCTCACCATGTGGCCTCCCAGCTATGCTCCCCTTAGAGAGGGGGCAGTGCAGGAACAGAAGATGAGAGGTTGGAGGACAAACTTGGACAGAAGGAGCTGAAGCTGGTGCTGCTGCTGCTGAAGTCTGTGGAAATTTGGACTGAGCCAGCCCCAGTGTAGATGGTATCATACCACTGAACTTCCAATAGAAAAGGGGTATTGGCCAAAAGAGGCCTGAATACAAAACCTGGGAAAGGAATTTTTCCTTGTCAAAAGAGTCATGTCCTCAGTCATTTTTGCAAAAGAGCAGACCTGCCCTGGAGATATTTCCCTCTGCTATCAGTTTCTGATTATTTTAATAGATGAAAACACAAATCAGTGGAAATGGCTGGGAAACAGTTGAAATAAGTACAAAAGTGATAAGTCTATAAGATCACTTTGTCCATTCTTCAGCTTATTTTCATAAAGTAGCATGACTCAAAAAATGAGACCAGCAAATTATGGAATTGAAAACAGTGCTCCTTACCCATCTTGCTTAGTATGCCAGGAGACCATCACACTTGTTTATGAGAGAAATCTTCCAGGGGATTAATTTAACTATACAGCATATTGGGCAGTTCTTTTGGCCAATCTTTCAATATTACATTTTCCAGTTGTCCAACTGATGTAATAGGTGACAACAGATAGTGGCAAGAGTGTGCTTACGTAAGCAAGCTGAAGGCTTTGCTAGGTAGTTTCTTATTTGAGAACTCCACTTCCTTCAGAACCCAAGAGCTGCATTTCAGGCATTAGACACCCAAAGACATCACTGCAGCTGAACACAGAGCTGTGCAGCAGCTGGGTGTTTTAAACTGTTAAATAAGCTTAAAAAAAAAAAAAAAAGAAAAAAAACAAAAAACAAATGCAAACTGATGTAACACATCTTTGCACTCCTTAATTATGCAAAATAATGTTAAAATAATTTTTCATGCCCAAGAAAGAACTGGATCCTGACTTCAATGGGAATCTGAAACCTCTGCATTGATTTTTCCATTGTTCTTGCCTGGTAACCCCTTCCTCTTCTGTCATAATATTGCTTGACTCCTTTTCTTTTACACGGCTGTTATATCTATTATACACCTTAAACAAAGACATGCTCTTGTTCTATAAACAGTGGAGCACATACTGAACTTTAAGTTTGCAAGCTGGCCACAGAATACCAAGTTGTTTCAGTTTAAGAACCTGCATAACTACCCCAAAGACTGGGTCCATAACCATGTAAAGATAAATATCAGAAACACAAATGAAAACACTTGAGCATATGCACAGCTTACTGTGGCATTACTAAGTCATTAGGGGTGATTGCTTGTGCCAGGAACCTAATATAAACATTAGATGATTTTGCATCTCCCTGATTGATCATACATTTGTTAGAGATGATGAGATGAATTTCATATTTCTGTACAGCCTGAAAAAAAAACTAATAAAATGGCACAGGGAGCTATGAAACAGAGAAGACCTTCTTCCAAATCCTGAAGGTCATTTCTTCATGAATACAGAAATATACCATCTCTTGGTAAAAAGTACAAATATATTCTGTAGCATAATGCTCTGTATTTATATTTTAAACAATTTAATGAAATATTAAACAGATTCAGTTTGAGATCCTGTTATTAAGCTATAGAAAAGGTCATGACAGTAGACAGACTGCAATAGCTACTCTGAACATAGTATCTTTTTATTCAATAATAACATGAAGTTTGAACCTAGAGCTGATATGCAGTAAGTAAAAATCATAAAATCATAACTTTCTTCTTTCCTATTTTCTGTAGGCAATGTTTCTCTGTGTGGGGGAATCTGTGTGGGGGTGTTGTTTCTTTAAAATAATTTTTTCTCAAACTAATCTCTTTCTTATATTTTCCTTTTTTTTTCCTTTCTAGCCTATTTTTTTTCCTCTGCATTCTCCCCTCCCCCCAGTTCTCTTCAATTTGATCTCATCCATATGGTCTTAGACAAATTGGCTGCAAAAGATCTGGGTAAGGTGAGCAGATGTCCTGTGAAAAAAAGTCATCAGGGTGTCCATTTTTTTCCATTTCTTCATATTACACTACTCAGTTGCACAGTAGGGGAAAAATAATAGGCAATTTACATAAGAAATCCTTGGATAAATCTGTGTTAAAATACTGGAAAATAAACTTTTGCAAGAGTTTGTCAAAATTAAAAAAGAAAAACAAAAAAACATTGTTCATTCTTTGCAGTTATGCCAGCAGGTTGTCTAAAACATCTGCTCTGGTAATATGTCACAAGAAATAGCCTGTGCAGGTTAGGCCAGTACATAATAGTGGTAAATGTATTTTTAAATGCCAGGTTTTAAAAGAAGACAGATCCGCTTGGTATCTCATTATAAGGGAAATGGCTTTTCATGTCACCTCATCAGTAGTTGTGCAGCTTTGGGGAAAGTTTCAAAGGTTACGATCCATGCCTTTTAACTCTTAACTAGCTTACAGTTTTTGCAGTGAAAAAACTCTGGATGGTTTTATTTCTCTAGTAATAAAATTGACTCCTTGATTGTCTTTAAAAAATGAAAGGGAATTTGCATTAAATCTGAATATGGAAAATATTCTTCCTATTTCTGGACAGGAAATATTCCCCTTAAGGGAATATCTTGTGGGGTTTCTACCACAGGTATTTGCTTCTCTGCCTGTTCATGTGCATATACATATATGAGTCTCAAAAATCTTTTTGGGCTGATTCTGAGTTAATGGCAGCATATCACTGGAGTAAAATTACTGATTTACCTAGAAGTGCCTAGTCACATCAGTGAAGCATAAATTCAGCTTTCATAAAGCTTTGGCTTTCTCTGAAGGCTGCAGAATAGATCTGTCAGAAGTCAATAATCCTTGCATAAACCTGCAACTTTTGGGTCTAAATTCACCAAGTCACTAATATGTGTTCTTAAATTAAGTATGTTTGCACAATTTCATGCAAAGAGAAATATTTAAGCCCATACTCATATAGTTTACTAAATCATGGATTATCTAGCAGAGTACAAAGAACTTTTAGGTGATACAAGTTTCCTGACTGAATTCAACATTTATATATGTGATTCCCCTGGAGATACTTAGGATCTTGCAGTTAGGCAAGTAATTAGAGATTTTGTAGAATCAGATGCATATCCTTATGCCTACAACACCAATAGACATTAATTTCCTTTTCCTTACACTGCTTGTAAGCATATAATGAAAACAAAATACAAATTAAACTGGCCTAAGTAAGAAGGTAATACCTTCGTGGGTGGACTATGAGGTCAAAATGTTATTAATTTAACCATTAAACCATTTAATCATATAAAACCATTGCTCATGGGGAAACACATAGATTTGACTAAATTTTTAGTGGGGAGTCAAGTATATATTTCTAGTTACACACATAGAGAAAGCTGGCTCAAAATAGAATCAACCTCCACAATTTTTGATTTGTTACCAAAATATACTTACTTTGCCCATTTTGGAGAAGATTTTTAAAGATATCCCAGTGCACTCATATTGACTCTTTTGGAGGGGCTCCAACTCAAGCTCAGGCAAAAAATCCTGTGCTGTGAAAGCTTTTTCCCATTTGGGTATATACAAAATAGTAAAACTCAAGATATTTTTCAGAATAGGACAACAATTTCTTCCTTGCTTGACTGAAACTGATGAAAAAAATCTTCCCTATCTTTCATGTGTATAGGCTACCTCTTATATCTCTCTTTTTTTTTTTTTTTTTAGGTTTTTTTTTTTAAATAGAGCACTGTTTCCTATGTTTAAAAAGTTGAGCATGTTTAAAACCACAAATAAGAACTGTTAGAAATAAAGGAAATGAATCATGAAGTATAAAAATGTGTCAGAAAAATAGGACCTGATTATCTGGGGAGGCTTCTGCTTTGCATTGATATTACATAATAGTACTCTGGTCTGAACTACTCTCAATTTCTTAACCAAATTACCCTTTAAATTACCAAGCAAGGGCCATATGCTTTCCTCATTTATGCTGCACATATCTCAGATTTTCACTTAATTTAAACAAGAGAGACATGATAATTGTCTCTTTAGCTTAAAGGAAAACCATGTGCTCTTCTTTCAGCGCAATTTTCTCAAAGTTACCATGGTGAGAAACACTTTTTCACAGTCCTCCTGATCTCTGACTCAGTCTAGAAGTTGCTCCTTTTTAACTTCTTTGCACCACCATCCTTCTAGTTAAGGACTAGTCAAGAGTCTTTTTCAGACTTCACAATGGCTACTTTATTTTCTAAGGACAGTTGTGGTTAGATGAGTAGCATTTGAGAGAAGAAAAAAATTAAGTTTTAAAAATTAACTTTAATTTGCTCCTAAATTCAAATTAATTCATAACTCAGCAAGACTAAAAAGATTAATAATGTGCTTAAAATTATGCCTAATATTTAGGTAACTCACTGAATCTCAATTCATTTCCTTGAAAATGTTGTAACTGGACAGGTGTCAGAATATAAAATTTAAGAATGCTTATGTCCATATATCTATAATTTGATCAAGTGAATTTTTGCTTGGTGTATTTTCACATGGTTTGTGGTACTGAAACATTTGTTCCACTGTTTCATAGGGTGCCACAATTGTTTTTCTAGTGGTGCTGTTGTGCGTGAGAAAACCAAAAAGTGGTAAAACCTATAACAGGAACTGAGGTTAGCCACTTGCATAAATAATATTAAACTGTTGGGCAATACTAGGTTTGTTGTGCTCCGTTTCCTGTCTCCACAGTATAATCTCCTACTTTTAATTCCAAAACATTAAGAGATGTAGTGTAAAAGGAGCATGAATAGGCTGAATTAGGATTTAGCTGCAATGGTTTATGGACAGCTAGAGGTTTGTCACAAATAAGCAGACTTGATAAAATAATTACTTTGGGAATAGGGAGAGAGAAACAATAAAATTTCAAAATTTCCAGAATTTCTCATCAGACAGTATATGAATCCTATTAAATCCAACCAAAATGGTGACATGGAGCACATGTCTTTCCATGCCTGTACCTCCCTTATGCTGTCAGAGAAAACAGAAGGCCATTAAATCGTGAGGGTTTTTATTTGAGTATGAATGTGGGATGGTCATGCTGGAGGTAAGACCAAATTCTCCAAATCTTTCTGTGGGGAACTGACAACTCTCTTATCAGAAGGACTAGATTAACACATACTAATTGATGAAGGTTTTATAAGAGAAAGCCCACATTTTCCCCTCTAGTATACAGATCTTTCATTCATCCATAGCGCTATAACAGAAATCATTTTGCTCTACAGTGCCACGTGCCACCATGCTCTAGGGTCTGACATCCAGCTGGAGTCAGTGCTTTGTTGTTAGGAATGTGCTCCCTGGTAGAAATTCAATTTCAAAGGATGGTTTCCATCCCTTCCTTCCCTAGTGCTGCAGCCAAGCATGGCAGCTCCTCCATGGGTAGCACTGACCTGCTCATTAGTTATGAAGGGATCCTCACATACTGGAAAGGAGAATAAGTCTCCCAGGGTCTGGCAGGGAGAGGAGAGATAGAGAGACATGATTTTTGATCATTTAAATTTGAAGACTAGCCAAACAAAATGGAAACACTAAAATCAAGAGAAAGACTGAGAAGTGAAGGAGAAAAAGGCACTCAGGTTGGATTTGCAGATTTTTTTTTTTCTGCTTCAGTGTAACTTTTCAGCTAGCTAAAGCAGAAGGATACTTTTCAATGAGGCTTTTAAAGCTTCATTGCCCCTGAGTTTTAGCTATCACTGAGAAACAGGATGTATCTGTATGGGATTGGCAATAACTTTGATGTCATGAGTGATGTTTTCAAGTTTGTGTACTTTCATTGGTGGGGGGTATATGTTTTAAACCTGGTCCATCAGCACTGTTCTGTGGGCCTGAATCAGCTGAGTCCCCCATTTTATAACAGACTTCAGGAAGACAATCTGTGCTTATAAATGTGTGGCAGAGGTCAAAGGATGCCAGTGTTGCATCCTATTGAGCAAAGCCCTAAGTGAATCTTAAGACTACTTATAGCAATTTGTTGGCACCCAAACTCAATCCACAGGGCAAAGGAGATAAGGGACATATCTATGTGATGTGCAACTGAAGTTGTATTAAAGCTATGGCTAGGAGTGCAAATCAGTGGCAGAAGTCTGTATTTAAATGGAGCCAGGGTTGTAAAACAATAGGGGTTTACATCAAATTTTCTCTGCCACTTTCACAAATTATGTATAATTTCCTGCTTTACTGTCCATTCACAGTATCCTTTGTGCCCACTATGAAAATTTGATGGCAAAGAGCCAACAGTTCAGTGAAACACCATAAAAATACCCTCAACAGTAATTCGTATTTTATGTCCATTTTTTATCTTGCTCTGGTTTACTAAATTCAGTTGCCTTGAGCAACACTTTGGTAGATAGCAGAGATCTCCATGCTAAATCTAGAGAGACTATCAGACTGTCATTCTCATTTTCATCCTCAACAGACCTTCAGCTTTCCTCTTTCATCATATGTTCAGTCCATATATGAGGATAACATTGTGGCACTGTTCATGCAGTGATATGTGTGTTTTTGCTATTCATGTGACAGTTGAATATGTCTGCCATACTTATTCACACAATGAAAAAAAGAAAATTAATTCAGTTTTAGAATTTGAGTTTCAATGGCTGGTGGGGAATAATGCCACTGGAAGGGCTTAAAGAGTGTGAAAGGCAGCAAAAAGAATTTATATGCTTCATTTGGTGTAACATACTAGTTTTAACAATCAGCAGGTTCATTCAGTGTAGATGTGTGGCATGGCTGCAGCACCTGTGCAAATTACTTGGTCTATCTTTGGTGCTTCTCACTTTCTACCATGATACAACAGTCTTCACCTTGGGTACAACAGGCCCTAACTTTCTTTTGGCATGTGGTCAAAAGAAGATAAACTCCATTCACTCTTTGTGAAAATCAATATTATGGCAAGTACAACGAAATTTTATGTCTATTCTGTACTACACTCCTATACTTCTCTTCTGATTACCTCAAGTACAGTAGGACATAGACAAAGCACAGGATGGTGGATCTCCAGCACAGGCATGTCATCCTGTCACACACAGATGACAGGATTATCAAACTGATGGCAGAATTAATTTTGTTAACTTTATCTTTGGTGGAGGTGGAAAATATGCAGCTGGTGAATAAATAGTGTGAAGAGATAATAGAATTACTCAGCCTCATTAAATGGCTACACATTGTGCTATTTAGTAATTCATTCAATACCAAGGTGTCTTGAAGAGCAGGTACAATAGATTATTAACTGTAGGGGGACTGCTCACATAAAGACATAACTGTTAAGGGGAATCAATGCATTCAGCCCAGCACCATGTGCATAGAGACATGGAACAGTTATTATTACAACATCATCTCAGCTTGTTTAACACAGCTATCCCTGTCCTTTCACTCTGTCCTCTTTTCTCTGCTTTCCTCCTTTTTCTTTTTACAGAATCTAACTCTATAAAGGAACATAACAAAATCTTTCAAATTGAAATCTCACACCTCTCTACCCTCCTTAAGAAAGGAATGCATGCTATCAACAATACACATTAATCAGTTACAAATGAAAGTTATAATAATCTGCCATGCTCTTCTGCCTATTATCATAAGTAGCATGAAATGATAATTTAATAGTATGCAGTACTTCACTTCATCAATGAAAGTATCCAAGCAGCAAAGCACAAACACTAACAAGTGTGCAGCTCAGTCAATTCTCATCGCATCCCCAGGACCTGGTTCATTTTTCATCAGCTGTAATGCCAGCTTGCCAAGCCACAGAGGGAGGAGTGAAAGCTGCTACTTCAACCTCACTAATGTGAGAGGGGGAAGAAAGCTGCCACTTCCTTAGCACTACCTGAAAAGTTGTAATGGCCCCATGGTGTCACCTGCAGGGACTCTGCTATCACCTTCTGCTGCTTCTGTAGTGGGTTTTTTCCAGTCCTCTACAGCTGTTGAAAACAATTAGCTTTCATTTTATCCATAATCTCACCTTGGAAATGAAGATTCTTATGTCTGTCTCTTATTGCATGGAGCTTCAGTGCACCATAGTCACCAGCTGGCTGACACACCAGCACTGCCTTTTTGGGGCCCCATTTGCAGCTTGTGGAATGGCCATCCCTGAAAGTGGTCCAAAGGAGTGTGGATGTGGTCCTTGGGGACATGGTCTAGTGGTGAACATGGTGGTGCTGGGTCAACAGTTGGATTTTATGGTCTTGGAAGTCTTTTTCCATCTTAATGATTCTGTGATTCTATGAATGGCGGTTGCCACTCGCGGACTGCTGTCCTTATATACTGGTGGTTCACCACGTGAAAACTTTCCTCCTGGTGAAGCTGGATGGAAATCCTTTCTCAAAGTGTTCGATGAAAATTGGAATTTCCACAACAAAAATATTTGCCACAATAAAAGATCTATTTTGCACAAAGTGAAACAAAATGGAAGCATTTTCTTACAGGGAAATTGTGACTCGTACACATGTGTTTCCTCAGGGAAGACTGCCTCAAGGGTTATTGCTGTCTCTCATCACCTTTTACCAATGGTGCCCTTATTGTAGGTACAGCCCAGGCCAAAGAACCACAGAGCCACAGAGGGGAGGACAGTTTTTGGCACACAGCTGCTATGTAGTGCCCTGGCAGCTGCATTAACTCTGAATCAACTGAAAGTATTTCCATATTTCAAAACTGAAAATTATTTTTAAGCTGACAGCCCTGCAAATGATTTTTCAGCACATTTTCATTTTTTAGGGTTATCAATACACTCAATATGAGGAGGTGAAAAAAAATTTTTTAATTACACCAGAGTTCTGTGTTTATTTTAATTTTAAGAAATAAAACTATATCAACTTGTCCACTCCTGTAGCAGTTTTGAAGTATGACACATACAGTTCCTACATATACAGTGACACCAGCTCACAAGAACAGTACTTCTGTTTATTTAATTGTTGGGATTTTGGCTGCCTGTATTTTTTTTTTTAAAGAAGGCTACCTAACACCCAAGGGTGAGTTAATGTGTCCCCTGCCATTTACATGTGCCTGTAATTGAGCCATCTAGGAAATTCCAGGCAAAGATCTCCCCTGTAGTCCTATAGAAAGGTTAAATGTCAGATGCAATAATAAAAGTAAGAAGTTAGGAAGACACACTCATAATTCAATAAAAGTTACAGGGAAGTGAATGAAAAAATTAAGGAATATTTCCCTCAGAATTCAAGGCTCTTCCAACAGAACTGGAAAAGATCCATGTTAGATGTCAATCCTATGGCTAGTTAAAATTGTTGTTGCAGTGGATAGAAGAAGTTTTTTTAGTGACCAGAAACCTGGAAAAAAATTAATACAATTTTAAAAATTGGATGCTGAAAAAGCCACATTTTGTCCAGTATTAATTTCCAATAAAAATGCTTGTTGAATGCAAAATATCTCTGTGTGTGTGTGTGTGTGTGTGTGTGTATATATATATATATATATATGTATATAACAATTAGACACAGTCTGTGCTATGTTGACATCATGCCTGTGACATGATTTTTGGGTGCCTTCCAACTTGAGATATTCTATGATTATCTGATTTCTGGCTGTTTCTATGCTTGGTGCTCGATTCTGATGCTCAGCACAGATTTGCAAGGCCTGAAGCTCAATGACACTTTTTCAAAAACTCCATTCTCCTCTTCCTGTATCAGTACTAATAGCTGCAAAGAATCAAATCATCATGCTGCTTAGCCATTTGGCCAGTAAGAAGAGCATATTTTGTATTTGCTACTTGAAAGGAAATTCTCAGAGGATTTTCGTCTGTGAAAGGCTGGGCACCAGTGCTCGAAAACATACGAATTGGTTTAATATGCTTGGAAAAGGGCAGATGTGATTATATTACTCCATTACACATGGAGGAAAACTAAGGCATAAAGATATAGAATGACTTCATAAACCCAGAAATAAGTACTGTGAACATTTCACTTCTTTTTGTTTATCACTTCAGCCACCTGGTACTCCCAGCAGCTAACCCAAACTTTTGGCTAGATGAGGAAAAAGTACTTCTTCTGGAAAGCCAATATGTAACCAAGTGGTTGTGTCAAGTGGAAAATAAGAATTTTATGACAACTGTTTTTATATTGTTCTCTCATACTGCTTAACAATTTATTATATGTAATGACACAATATTGCAAAACCAAACATCTTTTCAGTAGTCATTACTATTACTTTTTTATTTTTCATCTCCATCATTTGGCTTTGATTTTGAAGTGAGAACTTAGACAGTTCTTGTTTTCACTATGTTAGTTTAACACATCCGAACTCGGTGACTTTCAAATTAAATAATCTTAGTTAATTTTATTACCATAATCATAGCTAATACTTAATATTGTAGGTTTCCAATATTTTTAGGTTTCTTTAAAAAGATTTGGTTCGTACTGAACCAGTAGCAATTTGCCAGATTCCTCTGGGAAGAACAACTCAGCATTTAGTGCAGGGTGCTGGATGAAGCTCATCTGTGGCTTACTGAAGATGTACCCTGTCAACATCACTTTTATGAGAGTATTATGGGAAATTGCACACCAATGTCCCAACTTTACTCCATGCTGTTCTGTGACACAATTAGAATCATATAATAACTTAGGTAGAAAAACACCGATAATTATTATTACAAATAATCCCTGTAAATCTCTCTCTTATCCTGTATCCTGTTAATAACTTGATAATTAGCCTTAGCCAGTCACCTAAAGGAAATTTTCTGCCAAAGTTAAAGTAATCCTTTTTCCAACAGATTTCAAGTGAGAAATCTACCACTGTAATACTGAACCCACTACATAACTGAGGATTTTCTGTGTTGAATGCATGCAGCGCCATACCTAATTTGTGGAGATTTGACACCAGCTGAGGAAGTGGCACAGAAACATAAGTCTGAAATATCATATCCATAACACATAGAAGAGAAAAGTTAATCTAATGATATTTTAGCATTCAGCTGGGATCCACACATTTCCTGTGGAATATGTTAGTGATGTAAAAATGGCCCCTTAACATCACTTTTCCTCTCCAGTATGCAAAAAGAAAATAAAAACTTATATTTTGAAAAAATTGCCAAGGTAATGTGAGCAAGCAGAATTGTAGCAGAAGTCCTGTTATGTTTATCCTGACTCCTGCTTTTATAATTGCTGCAATGGGCCTGTGTGTTTTTACACTATTTTTTCACAGCACAAAGAACAGTTTCCTGGTACTCTGACAAAAGGAAAAACTGTGGCATGCCTTCTTTACAGTCTCTTGCAATTGTCATTGTCATGAGTAAGAATAATATATTAAAATAGGCCTAAGAATTTATAAAGATACTGTGTGGCTTCCGGTAGTCCTTCTGTATGAATGAGAGTCATTGGAAACCTCTGAGAATGTCAGGACATATAAGAATATACAAGTGACTGTTATCCCTTAATGTTTGATTGTGTTGGCATTAACCACCAAAGCTTTGCTGTTCTGCTTGTACTTCATCACCTCACTTTGCTCTAAATATTTGTCTTCTGGCAAGACAATCAGTTTGTCTGTAAAGTCCCATTTTAAAAGCCCACGTGCTCATGAGCACAAATTGCATGTTGCTTTCAAAAAGTGCTATTTAATGCACACAGGACAGCTATTGCAAGCCATGTAGCTATTTAGTTCTTCTGATGGCTTTAATCCATTTGTACTCTTGCTAGCTCTTCACAATGGATTGTACTCCTTCACATCTGTGGGACTGCAACCATAGGAGTAAGTTAATACAAGTACTGACGCAAGTGGAGTTTCCTACCATGAAATACAAAACTAGGTGTTTTGGCTTCACAGTTGAGCTTCTTATTGCACACAATACTCACTCTTTTGCTAAGCTTTCAGTGTAAGTTTTTTTTAATGCTGCCTTGAAAAACATCCTGCCATTTCCAGCTAAACGAGAGTTTTCAGTAGAAAGGATTCCTCTGTGTCTTTCTGTGTTGCTTTTATGGGCTGCTTTGATTTTTTGATTCTTTCGTTGTTTTCCTGGACTACCATCGGAGGATGGCATTGATAAATTTAATGCTTGCCTCTCTCATGACATTAACACCATTAAAAGTTAGTTCTTATGAGCAATTCATTGTTTTCTCCCAGGGAGCAGTGTCACAATATGGATTTTCAGACTCTATGTCAAAAGCAGAACCAACAGAAAAAGAAATCAGGAGCAAAATAAAAGCTTAAGAGAAATGCTGGGAGCAATCAGAGACTTGTTTACAACCATTCTGGTGTTGTAATGAAGCTTCAAAAAACACAGCTCTATAATGAAATGGAGTGGAGTCCTCTGTAACAATATGACTTTTTACCATTTCTGGCTATCCTTGGTGCACCAAAAAATTAGACAATGAAGGTTTTACCCTGTTTGGCTAGAAAGTAAAAGTAGGTTCCATGGTAAGGTCATAGCTTCTGCCCTGTCCTATTCTGGCTGACAGAGCAGCAATAGAAAAAAGTAGCCATGTCTGCACTAGACTTATAGGAAGACTGACCGTACTAAAAATCAGAGCTCAAGTGAGAGAAGAAAAATAGATGATAGTTTGATAAAATAAAGCCAGTACTTTACTATTTCTTTTATTGGTTTTCCTTTTGACTGAACTGTCAATAAAATGCCCTGAGCACTCTGAACAAAAGCTGTTTCTTGAAGAATGTTCTTCAAACTCTTTTTTTTCTTTTTTTTTTCCTTTTTTTTTTTTTTTTCTTTTTTAAATTATATCTCTAAAGAATAAAAGAAACAGTTTAAGTGATACAATAGCAGGCTGGCAAACAGTGTAAAGTTCATCATTCGCAAACAAGCTCTGAGCTGTTGCTCTTTAGTTTTGATGTCACATTTCTGCTTCTTCATTACAAGGACCCTTTTCTATCACATGTGGATGTACTGAACAGTAGGGTGGTATAAAGATTTTCAAAATGGTTTTTACCAAGGGCTAGTGCTGCCTTTCATTTTTAAATCTCACATTGAAAGCTAGTTACAGACCACCTGCCTAGCCCAAGTAATCAGCAGCTTTTCTAAGGAACATTGTCTCCAAAGGAGTTCAATCTACATTGTTGTGCAGTCCTTTTTACATTTTCTCATGTGTCTGGGGACATTTTTCTCAGCTCCGTACACAGAGATGCTCAAGAATTCCTAATAATAAATTCACTCTGAAAAGCTGCTCCTCTACCATGAAAAACACAATAAATTTTTTTGGGAGACTATCAGCACCTAAGTAATTTTTTTTACTGTGAGGATGGTCACAGTCATAATTAGAATGTAGTTCAGCTATGTGAAAATAAAACCATGCTTAAAACTACTCTAAATACCTATAGCCATTCCTCCTTCTACATAAAATGGGGCTGGACTGAAAATCCCATTCAATTTGGATTAACTGTGTAGTATAGACTTACACTTAAGTCACAGCTTGCTTTTAACTTGCTAGCTTGCATATGGGTGGCAGGCCAGCCACAATCTGAGCACCTGGAACTTGGTATCATGTGCAAAATCTTTCCAAGATTTAAATACTTTGAAAAGCTGCCTCTGCTGAACACTGAGTATGTCAACTAGATTGGAGCAAGAATGCTAATTATCTGCAAAGCTGAAATTGATAAACTTCTATATTACACTTCAACCACTGCAACTTCTGCAGAAAGCATCTTGAATCAGAAGTTACACAGGTATAATTTTATAAGTATATATAAGCAATATAAGATAATTAAATTTTTGCATAAGAAGTCACTGGACTTACTAGTATCTCTATATTTAGCAGTATTCAAAAATTTGTACTGTTGCAGAACCATATTTGCAAACTGAGTGCTCCATCCAATTCTTAAATTCCCATTTACAAAAAAAAAAAAAAAAAGAAAAGAAAAGGAAATTACACTGAAGTATTTACATGTATAATTAAACAATTAAACATTTTTTTTTCCCTGCAAATTTACATATTAAAGAAAAGAGCCCTGCATCTGCTATTGCAGCAGTTTGTTTTGGACCTGTGACTTTGCAAGTTTATTTTAGTGATTCTCAATCACTGTTTGCAATCATGCTTTTAATTCAGAACAATACAAAGGTGGTATTCTTCTGCAAACCACTGAAGACCATTTGTTGCTACAGACCATCATTTGGGAACTGATGGTTTAGTCTCCTGAAAATAACTTTGTTGTACTAATGTAGTCTGCTGGGATATGGAATTGATGGCTTCGTTAATGGCTGTCTCCAGATGTTTAGTCTCTGTATTTTCATACATTTTGTTTTGGCGCTAATTACCTACAAGATAGTTCAGTTTTACAAGACTGCTGACAACTAACAAAGAATAGAGTTCAAATGATGGTATGCCAAAAGATACTGTGCTGATTGGAGCTTGAAACCAAGCTTTTAGTGAATGGAGCACCTGGAGCCCATAACACCAACACAGCTCATCGATTCCAGAGGCACTCCAATTCAACAGAAACTACTTCTCAAAAGTAAAATTTACAGTGAAACTTATACTTTGTCCAAGAATATAATTATTGTGCATATTAACAATTATTGAGCAAGAAGGAGGAGGTGTTCTTTTAGTTACCAGTGTATTTCTCAATTTGGAAACTAAGTTCATGTTAAGAGAAGAAAATGAACACTCTTATTTACTGCCTGACCAGATAAAATGAAATGTATAGATAATTGCACCTTTGATGTGCAACTTACTTTTGTATTTATTTAATGCCTTAAAAGGTTTCAAAATAAAGGACTACGCATTAATTTCTTTCATCTTTATTATTTATTTTTGTAAGCTGTTAAAGCTGTGCTTTATTTATTGCAAGTCATCCATACATAATTCTCTGTAGTTTAGAAAACTGCATCTAACATTTTCACCCCAACTTTATAAATTGCATTGATTTATTTCTGTCTCTAAGGCCTACGATCATTTATTACAACAACAAAACATCCTCCATTTCTGGTGATCAAGGAACAAAGTCTACTCATTTACTGTGTAGTGAGAATTGACAGATGGCCAAATGGGGTGATAGATTTGATTTTAATGTGTCTTAAGAGAGTAAATGAACCAAAGGCAATCTTCAACTCATGTGAAAAGTTGGATTTTTGTGTGGCTTTCCTGCAACAGTGAGGTACAATTCTCACAGCACTTCATTGATTTTCCAATCAACCATGACCATTCAGTTGGCAAAAAGCAGGGTCAAAGAATTTTTATAAAGGGTTTTTTATTGTTTTTCTAGATCTGCACAAACAAGACAGAATGTACATAACATAAAATACCCTTCAGTGTTCGGTGGTGGTTTTTTTTATCCTGAAAAATCTTTGCAAGTTTCACAGGTTATAAATTTTAAATTTTGCATCAAATGAAAAGATTTTTTCAAGATAATCATCTGCATCATAAAGATAATGAGAATAAAATTTCCTCATATCTCTCCACCTGTTATTTTAGCATTTATCATTGATAACAAAGCACTTTTCATTTCTCCTTTTAAATTTTGAGTAGGGATAGGTTCCCTATTTCAGAACATGTAGTAATACACAGAGCATGAAATAAAGCCAAAATGCAGTAGATCAAAAAAGTTTGTCACTATGCTCAAACAACAATATATTCTTAAGTGCTCACACATCATTTGGGACACAAAAAGTAATTATATTGTGTGTATCAAATAGTATGTTAGACCTCAGTGTGGTTGGGGTCTGGTCAAAAATCTCTAAGGCATGCTTGAAAGTCGTCATATGGGAGGATAAACGCTTCCAACCACAGGCAGCAATGTGTGAGAACAAGGGCATATAACACCATTTTAAGATTTGAGTGTTTACCAGAAGAGAAAATATTTACTAACTGCCCTTGAGCTTAATCAGTCGATTTGTAACATCGCTGCAGGTTTTGTGAAATATGGATGGTGTGCTAGAAGAGGCATTATTTTTCAGTCAGGTGACATATCCCATGGTACATTTTTAGGTGGATAATGCCACCTGAATCATGAGCCCATGAGGACTTGCCTTAAAACTGGAAGGTTCTCTCTTTTTGGTTTTGTACACAAAGCACTTCACAGAATCTTCACATTGTGGCTTATACAGTGGGTCATACACATTCACTGCCTATTTAGTAATGCTTAGTCTTTTACTTGTGTTTGGTATAATCCAGTATTTTGTCATAGATTGTGCAGCAAAGATAAAATCCTCCCTTTCTAAGGGAGAAATTATGATCCTTTTACTAGCTGGACAAGCAGGCAAACTACTTTATTCTTGGTCTGTAGAAGGAATTTAGACATTTTCTCATGTTTCATACATGAAAAACTTGGCTTTATAAAAATTGCTTCACATTTCAAAACTGATGGTTGAAATTTGGAGTTGGGAGACAAGAATAGATATCAATAAGTAATATAAATAATATAAATATTTTTTCTCTAATTATTAATCTGCAAGTGGGATTAAGATATTTAAAGAACAGTCCATAATGTTTTCTAATTATCAGTTGAAACACCACAGCTATCAGTGTACTTGCTGAATTAAAGTTGCTACACATTTTGTCATTTGATCCTCATTTTCTTTTTCACCCTTATATAGGAATATTTATTAGAATTCCTCTAAATTTTTAAAGGAAATTGTGTATACAAAAATAAAATTCTCTTTGTGTTGAACTTTTCAGAAACATAAACTTTGGAAGAGCTTTGGATAGGTTGTAAGTGGTTCCAGTGGTAGATGGAAAGAAAGCATGAAATACTTGAGATTAAATTCCTAAATAATTTATTATCACCAAAAACAACAGAAGGAAATCTGTTCATTTCCTTAATTACTGTTTTGCTACTATACTATACTGAAGAATTTATAGGAGGTTCAAATCTTCAAGGATAACATGGCAAGTCCTTCTGGCCCAGTTGTGCCAGTTTTATCACTGATGAATCAGAATAAGCTGCTCTTTAAAAGGAAAGATTGGATAAGATTGGGTAAATTAGATGAAATAATAATGGCTAAATAAGTCAGCTGGATAATGAGAGAAAGTACTTTGGACTGGATTTAGCTAACCAAACTAAAGCACAACTATAGACATAGACAGTATAGAAGTACAGATAACTCCAGACACTTCAGATTTCTTTTCTCAAAAATGTAGAAAAACAGGTTTGTCTACTGAGCAATTTATTTAACATTCAGCTCAGCATTCTGTACAGATGAAAATAATCATATCCTAAATATCTTATCTCCCTCTCTCACCTAGGAAGATATTCTAGGTTCATGAGTTTCCATGAGGCACTAGAGGGTTGCCAAGATGGAAACCCACTCAAATCCAGTGGGGACCTCTGAATTATAGCATCTCAGGTTAATTGCAGTTCTGATGTGTTTCTAAAGCCAGCTTTGCTTAGATTGTGATATTTTATTACAAGGGTCAAGTCTTACTGTGCTCTACACACATCAAGAGGCAGAAGTATAGATCAGACATCTTATGAAACGTCAATATTTTTGCTATGGCTACTTAGCTATATGCAATCCATCTTCCAGTTTAAAGTCTGTGCTGTAGCCATGGTCAGAATGGTTAGAATTCTGTTATAATTTTGTGAGATTCCTTGGAGAAGCGATTATGTTACATCTGTAAGGAAATGTTTTTATTCTGTTCAACTCATATCCATGTTCATGAGAGTTTCCTTGAAGAACCCTACTTCACTATTATTATTATTATTACATGCATGAATATATGTACCAGGCTTTTGGTTAAAGTATGCAAAGTTCTCTTTCTTCACTTCTTGAAAAATTTCTAGACTACCTATTCTTGAGGCACTGCCACAATGAAGACAAGATGCTATTTTGTTTTGTAGTGTACTTTATGGTTACCTGCTTGTGCCTCTCAATTTGTCTTGGAGCAAGGTTTTGCTATTCATTTGTCAGGATTCACATATAGTTTGGAACAATGCACACTAATGCCATGACATTCAGACTAAGCAAATGGCAATAATTTTCAACCTCACTAGTTATTTGGATATATCCAATTATTTGCATGGGCAAATGTGTCCATGTGTATGTGTAATAGTGACTAATAATCCCTATTTTCTTATTGACCCATCATACACACTCTGATTGAACTCAATAGGAAATGTTCATGCAGAATAATTGTGAAATCAGAATAAACACATAATTAAAAATCATCTGTTAAAATTAGAAATTTAACTACAGAAACACATGCTTGAGTTGTATTTCCTGAAGTAACTGTGTTGTTGACTGGAAGAGGAATGTTGGTTCCAGATAATTCATCTTGAAAACTTATGTATGTGCCCATCTTCTCTGTCCCTTCCTTCTGTCTGTTGCTGCTTAATTCCCTGAATATAAAAATAATTTTTAAATCATAGTCTATGCAGTCTTCCTAAGAAGATAGTTTATAACGCAATGCATTTTTATCTCAGATAAACTTTCCCCAAATGTTTTGGAGACATTGACATGGTTGTTGTTAATGTTTATTTACCCAACAACAATCTCTACAAATCTTTAAAAGCTGGGTGTTAACAGTGCATAAATTCTTGTTTGTTATTTAATCATTCTGATAAAATATCTAGCTCACCACAGCTCTAATAAATCAGTTATTAACCACAGTACATACTGGCTTAAAAGGAAACATCTTGAAAATAAATGGAAAAAACCCACCATATTAATAAATTGTAAAACCCCAAAACTATACTTATTTTAAGAAAAGGGAAAGGAAAAAAGGAACCTCATGGATCTATGGTGCCCATGTATTTTATCATCTGGTTCTTCTGTTATAGGTTTTAAAGAGAGACAACTCTGCAAGGGGGGAGCTAAACCAGTTTTACAAACTCACTCCAGACTGGTGGGATGCTGTCTTCCCTCTTTTTGTGGATTACAGCCCATACTTTCACATAAAAGATTTTGGGTTCACTTGACCCACATCTTCACCAAACTTGTTTGACTCCAAGGACAAAAGCTATTGAAGAGCTTGCTGCTGCCAGAGCTGGAGGAATTTGATGAGGCTTATTTAGAGAACTGAAGATTCAAGAGAGGATAATAGGCTTCAACTGACAATGAGATAACATTATGAACAAAGGAAACAGATTACTCAAAAAAGAGCTAATGGACAGGCAGTGGGAAAGAAAAATATTGAAGAAGAATTGAGAAAATGTTCTAATGATAAAAGCAGGAATGGAGCACATGTGCTGAAGCACTGCAACGTTGTTCAGGTAAGTTATTAGTGACCTAACGTTTTACAGGACTCTAAGACAGTCCTGCAAAATGCAGAGGACAAATCAAAGTCACACATACACAAGTCTGGTTTTTTTTCCCTTTAAGGTGATGACAATAATTCCCTATTATTTTCCAGGAAAAGGAACAGAAAAAAGAAGTGTAAATACTACTCCATCTACTTCTGATACTTTTCAGCATGAGGCAATATAAATGAAGTCTGCTTACCCAAAAATTCTCCGAGATGAAAAAATTGATAAGAGAACCACATTAAAATACTGGATTCATTTCTATACATTTGTATGAGAAGGTGATGTTATATATTTCTTCATCTGCAAGGGTTTTTAAATGTGAAATTAATATAGGTTTAGGTCATAAACTAGCTGTTTGCTTCTTCCATTCACAGAATCAAATTTTCTGGAATACACAAACATCTAGAAGGAAAAACAATGTGTTTGTGGCTAAATCAAATTAAAAGCATCTGAAAAATAGAGGAACTTATCAGGAACAGATCATCTTATTTTTTAATCTCTCCCACAAACGCAAACATATGATACACTACACATAGATTTGTAATAGGACAATTTTTAGTTTGCATATTATTTACACAACATAACTACTCCACTGGAAACATTAGGATTTCTCAAGTATGTAAGTATTTGCATCATTTAAAAAATGTGTATTATTTACCCAATAGACCATAAAGGCTCCATGCAGAGCAGTTACAGAGATCCAGGACATAATCATGTCTTGGATAAATCTAGTTTGGAGTCATCTGAGTGCATTAGATGATTAAAGAAAATATTTACACACACACAGTGGTTTGGTTTTTAAACAGTAGTAGGGGATCCATTTTCCTTACCCTCCATAGATACCTCAAAACAACAGAACAGACTAAGCTAAATTATCCCACCACATGTTTATGGGAGTTCTGCATTTGTGGAGAAAATATTATTCTTCATTTACACTGTAGACTTATACCCTAAAAATAAAAGACTATTTTGAGTCATAGAGACAAAAAACCTCCAGAGCTACCATCTTTCTTTTGGCCCCTGCTATTGCTCACTAGCTTTAAGTATGAATTTCTGCAGTTTGCAGTGAGTGTTGAAAACTTGGTGATTCATTAGGTTCTGTTCAAAAGGTTCCATTAGATGCAGGGCTGTCTGTACTTGACTCTCTTGGGGTGAAAAGTTCCTGCAGATAACTGTTAAGAGAGCTGACTTAATATATTCCAGCTATTAAATATTCACACCAAACTACTCTCTGAAAATTAAAAGAAGTAGGAATTGTCTGCAGAGTTTGGTAAATAATATTTTTAAATAAATTTTAAATATTATTTTTAAACAATATTTTTGGCACTGTTAGAGTGCCAAGAAAAATTGCAGTTAGCTCATTTTTTAGCAAAGATGGAGATGAAGAATGAAGTGGAAAAAACCTAAGTACAAATATGAAAATCAAAAAATCAAGATTAATTTTCTCAATTATGATTAAAGTCACTGAGGTACAAAAAAGCTCACCAGTAACTGTACCCAATGCATGTTGTCTTAAATGCAGAAAATTACTGAATTCCTTGTATTCCCACAAACAGATGTCTTCTACCCTGCTCCCATATGATAAATTCATATGATGACTTCATGTTGGTTTTGGTAGGATTTTTTTAAGATCTGATGCTATTAAGGTGTGATTTCAGACAAATATTTTCTTTAATATTCTCTTAGCTGTTATCACAAAACTATGCTTACTTGCCACTGCTAAACAAGTGTTGGCATCACAGTGATGTGGGAGTAGTTTACCCCTTTCACAGTAAGAAAGAACAGGTCAGAGCATTTTATTAGAACACAGCTGAGATATGACTACCTTTTTTGGTAATCTCTGCCACAGCACACCCAGGTCAACATTCAGAAAATGAATAATGATTCTTGTCCACTGGTAGAAAGATCTTCTCAGCAAATCAGAACAGACCCCATTGTGCCTCTTAAAAAAAACCACAATAAAACCACAAAAAGCCAGAAAAATATCAGACACAGTATTTTGGCAGCATACTCTGAGAAATGTGAGATTGGCCCTTAAGGGAATTCTTATTCTCAAGTGGATGCAAATGTATTCATCAATGCAAAGAAATGCATAGTGTGTTATATACACAATACATTAATAAATAGCCATGCATTAAAAAATAATGAGATTTTCTACAAAAAAAAAACTATCCTGTGGTGTTTAGGGTCATAAAAAAGACAGTAAAGGAAGGTGGGGGGGCAGATTATGTGGAAAATCTGATTAAAATACAGAAATCTCATCCTATATATAAGATAAAATAAATATTTTATTGGCTAACTGTAAACAAAAGAAGAAGTGCAGTAAAATGTAATTAAAAATGTAAAATGTGGGGAGTGATTTATTTTACCACAGTGATACTAATATTAGAAATAGTATGTAAATAGATAACAAGGTTCTGCTGCAGAAACAGTGGAAAATGGCTGCTCATTTTCTGTAATGAGCTTTCATCTTTTTGATTTTCCCTTTAAGTACTTCCAGTGATTTATTAATAATGATGCTCCTAGCTGTTGGAAAGCTCTAGCAAAGTTACAAATTCAGACCTAGCAGGTATTACTCACAGCTTTTATGATTTTTTAAAGGCTGGTCAATATGTTTAACAGAGCATATTTTGACAGAAATACAGACTGTTTCACACTTCTGCCTTGTCATGTAAAGATCATGAGGCTTCTGTGTGGTTTGTGAGCCACAGGTCACAGATCAGAAGGCAGAGAGGTGCTCTGGCTCAGCAGCTGGCACTCCACAGGCACAACAACAACTCCTGACGTGTGAACCATGCTGCCACCACAGGCATGGCTTTTCTGCTTTCATTTCATCATACTTGGGTCTACCAAATAATTTCCCAGTGAAGAATACTCTCCTTGTAACTTATAACTTTGAAACATGTGCTGCTGATGAGAGCAAGTTCGGATTTTGCATCAGGGCTGGCATTGTTGCTACTGCAAAATACCTCAGGTCTTTCCTGACAGCTAGAGACAAGCTGGCTTAATGAGTTAGGGAAAATCATAGGGAACTGTGGTTCATGGTCAAATAATTGCATTTCTGCCAGCCCAAGTGTTAGGCCACTTCCCCATGGCTCCAGGGTTACATAAAGCAGCAGAAATTCAGCACCTGACCCCTGTTTTTTGAGATGGTGCAACATAGATCCAGAAGGTGGTAAGTGACTGCAACCAAGTACTATCTGTTAGCTTATACATTATAGTTATACATTTGGAAACAGTTACACATTTATGCTGGAAAGTATTTATAATTTCTATGACTGTGCACATTAGATTTCAGTTAAAAAAGTATCACAAATAAAGCCTTAATTATAGAAATGCAATTTCAATATAACCACTGCTGATGATATCACAGGCAGTATAATACATCAAATTCCTTCTTTTTTCCAATAACTTCTTATCCTTTCAGTTCCAACTCATTTTCAAACACACAAGGGAAAAAAAGAATACACAGCATGACCTGGAAGGCTACAAATCTGGGCTATTTTAGAACAAAGTAAGGTGAGAGGAACAGTATCTTTTCTATGAAAATGTACTTTCATTGAAATCAAAGTACTGGAAGGGAAAAATGTCAATGGGAAACTGCTGAACTAGATAATTTAAGTTTTCTCACTTCATTATAATTCTTTGACACTACTGAAATAAAATAATTCAACATGGCAAATATGTATTCTCTTGATTTCTAATTGAATTAAAAAATATTCTGCAACAGAGAACTTGCAAATAATCTTATTTTTCTGTTCTATATCTCTTCTTCAAGCTACTTCTACTTTATTTCAAAACACTAGTGAAATTTCTTCTCCACCTTCTTTCTTGATACCACCTACAAGTTAGTTGTATATTGCTGTTATCTTCTCAATCCCCAAATAAGCAGAACAAAACATGGTAATTGTCCTACCTGTTGTTAGGAAAGGAGTTTGACCTTCAGACATCAACACATTTACTAGAATTCCTTGGAACTCAAAGGCAGGGAATTTTCAAGGTTTGTAAGGCTGTAGATGAGGTCACACTAACAGGTCACATGATGAGATCAGGACTCTGGCAGTCCTAATGTCCTAAAAATGTATTCTGTTCTCGTTGATTAAAAAAGATTGAAATATCAAATTCTTCATAACATGCTGATTACTAGAAGTCACTTTAACATTTTCTTTAAAAAATGGGAATGGTTTATGGGTTTAAATAATTTTACAGGCCTCATAGAGAAGTTGGTAGAAGTTGGTATAAATCACAAATTTCTATTAAAGAGATACCTTTTGTTTTGTTACTTTTTTGGTACCATAAGTATAAACATCATAATTGCATTGAAGTTTTAAAAATCAAGGAAGGGAAGGGAAGGGAAGGGAAGGGAAGGGAAGGGAAGGGAAGGGAAGGGAAGGGAAGGAAGGGAAGGAAGGGAAGGAAGGGAAGGGAAGGAAGGAAGGGAAGGGAAGGAAGGGAAGGGAAGGGAAGGAAGGAAGGGAAGGGAAGGAAGGGAAGGGAAGGAAGGAAGGAAGGGAAGGGGAAGGGAAGGAAGGAAGGAAGGGAAGGAAGGAAGGGAAGGGGAAGGGAAGGGAAGGGAAGGGAAGGGAAGGGAAGTTTCAGGGAAGTTTCAGGGAAGTTTCAGGGAAGGAAGGAAAGGAAGGGAAGGAAGGGAAGGGAAGGGAAGGGAAAGGAAGGGAAGGGAAGGGAAGGAAGGAAGGGAAGGAAGGGAAGGGAAGGGAAGGGGAAGGGAAGGAAGGGAAGGAAGGAAGGGAAGGAAGGAAGGGAAGGAAGGGAAGGGAAGGGAAGGGAAGGAAGGGAAGGAAGGGAAGGGAAGGAAGGAAGGGAAGGGAAGTTTCAGGAAGGAAGGGAAGGGAAGGGAAGGAAGGAAGGGAAGGGAAGGCAAGGCAAGGCAAGGCAAGGCAAGGCAAGGCAAGGCAAGGCAAGGCAAGAACAAAAATATTAATAATATACAAGATGCACAGCTTATATTTTGTTTTGTTAAAGAAATAAAATAAGCTTATGCAAGAAATTTCCTATGACATTTTACTCAGAGTAAGTAGTGCAGATAAATACTTATCAATGCTTATAATCCTCCTGATGACAATGCAGGGTATGTTTGTGAGTTACTACCATGCTGTAGAATGCATAAATTATCTAGATGCTCTGTAAAATCATGGTAGATTTTGTGCAAAATCCGTTATTACAAAATCTTTGTCATATTTGGCTGCTAAAAGCAGAAGACACTGGAATTTTTATCAGGAAAATAATGTCTTTCCTGGAATAGGAACAATGCCCAGTAAAGTCTATCGTCTTGTTTCAGATGTACCACCTAAGGTAGTGGTTGACCAAATGATGGTTACAATGAAAAACTCAGTGAAATCACCTTCTTCCACGTGTGTTTTAATATTATGGCCCTGAGATTAGCTTGGCTGGTCAAAGCATGATGCTAACAGTGCCAAAGTTATGGGATCAATCCCTGCATGGGCCATTCACTTCAGAGTTGGATTCAATGACCCTTGTGAGTCCCTTCCAACTCAGAATATCCTGTGATTATAGAGCTTCACCACTTTGCAGGAGATGGGTTCCAGGGCAGTACTGCCTGTGAATGCCACTCTCCCTGTTGTTGCTTTGCCATGACAAAGTAAGGCATTCAGTGTGGTGTTCTGGTTTGGCAAGGTTCTTGTTCTTCTTGCTTTGTTTTCAACATGTACTTACTGCTGTATGTTCATAATAGAAAAAGTAAGATCGAACACAAGTTCCTGGCACTCACTGAGACTGATGATGATACTCAGCCTTGTGGACAGAAAACCCAGTGTCAAGGGTGAGCTCCCAAGACAGTTATAAGGTGTCAGCCATTGTATTCCTCTCTGCCTCTGAGTCACTTTTTGCAGATTTCTAAAGCTAAGGCAATTGAGTATCTTTAAAGAAAAAAACCACAATCTCAAATATAACAGATTTTTTTTTAAGTTAGAAGCAATAAAAGCTTGGTTTCAGGGATTTAGACTTAACAGTATTGAGCAGAGATGTTCAAAATCACAAAGATAGCACCTTCAAATACGAGTATTTAAGTCCTCTGCATATTTTTCCAATATCCTTCTAGAAAATCACATTTCAAGAACTGCAAAATATTTAGCTAATGTTTTTCCAAAACCATGCGGAAAAGAAAATGTTATTCTAAATATCTAGATTGACATGTAGACTAGCTGAGGAGACATTTTATGAGAGAAGAGTATGCTTAGTTATTTCAATGTAATTGCAAAAATAAATGGAGAGTATGTAAAATAGTAAATTTAAAATTGCATTTTGAGTTTTTTATTGCTTTATCTGACTCCCATCACTACCAAGGCAGATATATTGAATGTCCCTAATGGTATTATATTGTTGTGTTAATATGAAAAGAATTGGTTAGTACATTAAGATTGTATTACATAACACATATCTCCCTTGAGCAGAAAGTCAACATAAAAAAGGCTATACTGTAAACCAGATGTTTTGATATTATATTTCAGAGAAAGCATTTAAGGGGGGGGGGAGGAAAGAAAGAAAGAAAGAAAGAAAGAAAGAAAGAAAGAAAGAAAGAAAGAAAGAAAGGTCATTCATGATCTATTTACATTAAAATAGACAGGAAAAACAAACAGATAACCTCTTTACTTAAAAAAAAAAAAAAAAAGTCCTTCAAGTACAATTTGTTCTGTCTTTTACTTTTTGGATGGGTGTTTTGATTTGGTACATTGTATGCATTGCAGACTTTTTCCCAGTCATGTTGTGGTGCTCTTGTCCATTTTGCAGTGTTGCCTGAACCTAATTTGTGCTACTGCTCTCTTTCTCAGGAAATTTTGTATATTTGCATTATTTTATAAAATGTCAATCTTTCTAATTTCTAGAGATTTATGTGGAACCCCCAAACAACAAACAACAAACTCTCAAATGAAGAATAAATACAATTATAAGGAACAGGAACAGAGAATATGATGACCAAAGTTTTTTAGGCTTTTATATATTTTTTTTAATATATTTGTAGCTTTGTAGACTGTTAATACATGGTTGTAGCTTCTAATATTTTCCTCCCTTTTTTCTTTACATTTTAGAGCAATCTTTGTTCTAATCTTCTAGCACATTCCTGAAATGCTGCTTAGTTTTGTTCTCAAGAAGAGAACCAACAGCTGGGATGCTTTGTTTTCCAACCAGAATCTGAGAAGAAACAAAAACAAATGGGACAAAGAAGCCCCTGGACCAATTCCAATGGGGCAGTACATGGGGGAAAATTATCTAACTAACTGCTCATCTAACTGGACAACATTTGATAGGTAAACTAATCAACTAACCTTCTAAAAATTGTAGAAATACCCCATAATGTGCATACCACCATATTGCACACTTTGAAAGCTTTCAATTTTGGATTGCTTTTATATTATTATCTTAACACTGTTTGGAAAAGTTTTGGGTTTTATTCCAGACAACAAATGTTTTATCTTTCCCATATTTTTGGAATGCCACTTTTTATGCTTGAAATGCTTATTTTTCTAGAATCAAAGAGTGGTTTGGGATGGAAGGGACCTTTAAAGGTCATCTAGTATATACATCACATGTATAACTTTGTCCTTGTAGAATCTGAACTCAGGTTTACTTACAAGGTTGCAGTAACGAGCAGTCGTAAGTATTTACAGCATCAGAGCTTAGTGATAAGTGGCTGAATTGCTAAAAAATATAATTTTCTTGTTTTTAAAGAGTGCTTCTAGCTTTTTTCACCAGAAACTTATTTCTATTTTCCAAGGGTTTTTTTCCCTGAGAACTCATGCAATGAGGCTTTCCTTGAACTACCACCCTCCATTAGGACAGAAAAAGAAAAGGAAAATTCTTAAGTTAATCCTGTCTGAAAGAACCTGCAGACAGTTCCACTTCTTTAAAGGGGCAAGAGGTAAATAATTGTTTCTATACTTGTGTAAAGTGTAAATAAAAATTCATATATGGATATATTTTATAATTTCTAACACATTATGTCTGACAGAGGGGTCTATGATATCTGATCTAGCTGGAGCTTCCCAAGAGCCTTAACTGTGCACTTGAGTAAAAAATATTTGGAAGTAGCAGTGTAGTTGTAACCATGTTTCTTGTAATTCCTCATGATTTCTAGTGTGATATTCTACGGTGCTACAAATCCTTACAATTCCTACTGCAATACACACGAAGCAACTGAGGGTCTTGCTCCTGTACAGCTTTCTATTTGGAGTATATTCTAGAATTTTGCAATTAAGTATGTAAAGTCATGGATTAAAAGCCAAACCCCCCCCCAGCTAAGACAATGGCCAAGCTACCTAATCATCTTGAACTGAATTCAACAGCCAACATTTGAGCAAAGCAAAGTAAGTCAGGAGGAAGAGAGTTCAAAATTGTTAATTCTGGACCAGTGTCAAGGATGCATGGAAAGGATTTACAAAAATTTTACAAAGGCATAGATATGTGAGAGATCAAGACATTAATGAAGCTGGTGATATTACAAAGAGAAAAAAACTTGTGAATATGCAGAAATAATATTTCAGCAGCTTTGCTTTGCTGGATAGGTTCTACCCTGAAATACAGTATGAAGAAGCATCACTGAGCTTACTCTTTTAAAGGCAGACACTTTAAAGAGGTGCCTGGGGCTCATGATAATTTTCACTATTATCATTATAATCACAATTGATCTAATATCTTCATGTCCTGATATTTTTTTAGCTCTGCAACCTTTGCCTTGGTAGGCTGGAAATGTGAAAAGTCCCATACTTGCA
Organism: Muscicapa striata striata; assembly: GCA_030060385.1. Taxonomy (NCBI): domain Eukaryota; kingdom Metazoa; phylum Chordata; class Aves; order Passeriformes; family Muscicapidae; genus Muscicapa; species Muscicapa striata. The sequence continues at coordinate 52,590 of JAREIS010000240.1, forward strand.
GCAAAAGACTGGAATAAATTTCACTACCTTTGCCCTTTACTGTGCTTTGCCATTTGATTATCTGTCATTCTTTGACTCCCTTGAACAGGCCCAACAACTTTGGGGAAGGAGGAGGGATGCTTGCTGGAATGCCTCATCAGTCACAATGCTAAGTCTATAAAAGGTTAAAGAAGACTGGCATTCAGATGTCTTCATGGGCATGGGTAGGTATTCATACTTTCATGTTTTTCTCTTGTGACAGCATTTGCAAGGAGAATATCAACTGCCACAACATGATTCCCTTCTCATGACAGCAGCTGTAACAAAAAAGAAAAAGAATACAAACAACTCATTCTAGACTTGCCATTTTTAGATGGTTATCACTTCACCCTTCTTGGATTCTGTGGTCAAGAACTGCCTGGCCTTCTTTCTTAGAGAGAATTTATGTCCTGTCCTTAAAACAAAACAATCACAGTTAAATCTGTTCTCTCGGGATATGTGGTTTCATCAACTCTGGTCTATAAAAGGTGACTGTTTTCTAAAAGAAAAAGGTACAATGCAAGCCTTTCAATACACATTTTTCTCGGCTTACCCTAAAGACAACTATAACAGTAGTTGTACAAAAGAGAAAGGAACTAAATTTACAATTCACATTATCAGTTACCATCACTAAGTAAGTATAGCTCTGGATAAGACTGAGAAGTGCTACTTTTTCAGTACTTCTATTCAGTAGAGTATACAGTATGCCATAAAAATAGTTTTAATGACAAAGGAAAAAAAATCATAATTTTAAGAATGCAATGTTTGTTTAAACTGTGAAGATTCTGTGCCTTTGGATTCTTTTAAGATAGACCCTCAATCTGCATGGTAAAGTTTCATACATCTTTAGGTCTGGACAGTGCATGTCTCTGATATTGATCTCCATTAATGGTATCCATACATTCCCAGTAGTGCCTTTTGCAATGTGAATAACGTGAAAGTGACAATGTGACATTTGTGAAAGTTAGTTAATTTCTCTCTTGTATTGTTCTTTAACAGCATGTTTTACAGATGGATTTTGGAGATCATATTTTAGCAAGAGTGAGGGACTTTAATAGCCTGTTGTTAGCTAGACTTAAATTTTGACAAGTTTGTTTTAAAGTTTGAAAACAGAGCAGAGAATTTAACTTAAGCCTGGTATTCAAACAGTCTGTATTTGGAAATCTGGTGCCTAACATCTAGTCAGAGGTAAAAACATTATTTATTTATATACAAAATCAGGGATATTGGATATTATAAAAACAGTAATGCCTGCATGTACTTGGTGTGGCATAACTGATTATACAGAGTGCAAAGCAAGGCACAGCTACACCACAGGCAACCTAGTTATAGTGGTGAAATACCATAGGGAGCAGCACTGAGGTACCGAGTAAAAACATATTTCCAAGGTTTCTTGTATATCCGTTACAGTGACATGATAAAGAAAGAACTAAAAAAAACCAAGAAACAAACAACAGAAATGAAATGGAACTGAGTGTTGCCTAGATCAGATAAGTTAGTGCAATATTTATCAGGTTTGATTGGATAACAGTAATAAGATGTAGCCTTGAGAAAGTTGCAGTAAACAAGAGCATTATAAATGAAGGGATATGTGGCCTGAAGTAATTGCATTAGTATTATTTTAAAGACATTGTTTGTCTTAATAGACCTAAATTTTTGTCCGCACACAAATTCAAGCAGGCAACAAAAACACATATTTTCTCATATTACCAGAAAAAAAAATGGGTAAACAGTTGGACATATAACAAATCAGCAAGCATTTTTGAGAGGAAATCATTATGACACAAATTGTATTGCTAAATTATTCAGGGATACACAGAGTTTAAGGATAGACAGACAACTGTACCGGTACCTTGACCTCATATGTCACATGAGCAATCAAATTTCATACTTATACCAAAGGAACTCAAAAGGTTGTGTTTGTGAAAACATTCCTAGTTTTGATTTATAAAGGTTTCAGAAGTGGAAGTACTTAAAATATTCCTTGGTAGTTTGTTCCAATATTTAGTTATCTTTCCTGTTAAAATAGAGTGAATTTTTTTCTCCCCTGAATTTGCATATATTTAAGAACTACCAATTGGCTTTTATTATGCTGGGTCTTTTCTGCCCCAGATTGAAGAGCCTTTAAGTATCAGTTATTCTTCCTCACGTAGATACTTGCACACCATAATCAAATCACTTCTTGATCTTCTTTCTGATAGTCTAAGCAAGTTGAGCATCATAAATATTATACAGCAACACATTATTTTCAACTTGCAATCATTTCAGAATATTCTCTCGGCAGTTTCAGGAACCTTATGTATCACTGGGTAAAAATTTCTGAGCTATTTTACTTCAAATAAGGGAAATAGGATTTGGGCAATTCAATCTGTTGACTTAGGACAATTTCAACTGTGCAATTTAAAACAGGATGAGAACATGTCATGCTGAATACATTGACCCAGAATTACCTCTCTATTCTAAAAAAATATTCTGTGCATATGTTATTATAATGTTGAATTTCACAAGTCACACAGGTAAATCCGAAAATTACGTTACAACCAGACCTTTAAAAAAGAATAAAATTCACAGTGTGACAAAGGACAGTGAGACAACAGCTGACTGTGCAAGGTAACAAGTAACCTGTAAGTGCTAGCTGTTTTGCATTATCTAATTCCAAGGAGAATTTTTAGACAAAGAAATAGATCCAAATGTTTCTAATCCAGGATCATTTTCATACAGTCTATTCCAGAATGACTGAAGCAGGTGGTCTGTTGCACATTCTCATAAGACACAGGGTTTTTTTGTGAGCTGTTAGGAACAAAGGGTTATCAGGCAGGTAGAGTATCTTCAAGTGTCTTCTCAAACTCCAAGACTGATGCCCGATTAATAAAAGCATTCTCCTGACTTGGTGGTAACTGTGCTTCCATACTGAGTCTCACACAAGGCAGTCAGAAAAGAGGCCCCTGGAGGCAAGGGCCCTACATCTGTAAAGTAGAGAAACACAACAAAATTGTCTCATTTTGTTTTCTCTAGTATTACTTTTCTCCTTAAAAGTTCATCTCTTCATTAATGACAGAGATTGGAAATTTTCCCATCAACCATTGGGATGCCAGAATAAAGTGTCTTTCTATTCAGCTAAAAGAATTATAAACTAAAAAAGTTTGCTAATGATGTAATTCTGATTTGTGAAGAATCATAGTGGATCGAGAAAGAATTTATTTTTAAAGCAGGGGGAGTGTGCCAATAAAATTGTGAATGCTCTAAATAGTGTAATACTGAATTTATAACTGCAATTCCACTACAGATGTGTAGGAGTGTCTAAGGAAAATTTCCAGACAAGGTGGTGGGGAAAATTGCAAATTAATTGTCTGCCATCCATTCACAAGAAGTGAATTACTTCAATTCACAAACACGAGCTTTGTCTTTCAGTGGTTAATCTACATTCTTGTTTTTTTCTCCTATTTTGCCCAACAGGATTATGGAACCCCAAGCTGTTCTTGAGACTCAGCCTATAATTTTAACAGTGTTTAGGAATAAAGGACGAGAACAAAAAAACAAAAAAACAAACAAACAAAAAAAACCAAACCAAAACAAAAAAAATATGAGGATTACTTAGTGATATACTCAGAAATTAAATCCACTCTCATCATTTTGCCTTAAAATTTAGTTTCTTGCCCCCAAAAGTGATTCCCCCAATAGACTTTCATTTGATTCTGAACTTATATTAACTCTTGAGTAATTTTATGCTTGTTCTTAGGCCTGAACTATCCCTTAGTAAAAATTCTTCCCATTTGGGAAAAAAACAACCTTTTTATAGGATATAATGAAGTTAAAATTAATGTGAAAACATTTTGTACATCCCTGACTGTTGGATTTCTCTTTTGGATTGTTTTAAGTGAAATTTGCCAATATGACATTGGAATTTTAATTACAACTAGTACAGCACATAGAATAGGACAGAGTTTGATGCATTTGTAGCAGAGTTAAAGATCTCCCAGCTTCTACAATAGGCATTTCCTAGAAAATGTCTCATGCTATATATTTATATATGCCATTATATGTACAGTCACATTTTTTTTACCTTTCATATTGAATAGCCTGTATATACAATTTGCATGTTGTTAATTTATAATAACAAAGAATACCTTGGCTCTGAAATTACATATATATTGCCTATATACATATATAGTGTTTAAAATTAATTCAGTATATATTTTTATATGTTTAGGATACATATCTACATATCTATTTACATATCTACATATCTATTTGCATATCTACATAGTGAAGGTGTCCAAGTTTCCCTACCCCTGCTAGGAGATGAAGAGTAACCACCAAGTTCTGCTCTGAGTTATATTTATAAAAATCCATTAGTTTAAATGGAAATGCATATCAGAGCAACATAACCTAGTAGGATACCTTCAACTTAAATTTACTGTAATTTTCCAAATTTCTTAAAAATTAGTAATATCAATAAAAGACAGTTAACAAAAGGGATTTTGGAGATTACACCCACTTCAACAAAAACAATAAGCATTTTAACATCATTTGTTAACTCCCAAGAGGAAAGTATTCTATGTCACATACACTATCCTAAGGGAAGAAAAAAACCTACCAAAAATAAAAAAAAAGACTGCTATACTATGACAAATTAAGGCAGCTATTGTAAAAGCATTCCTAAGAGGTACTTCCCTCCTCTCTCACTAAGCACAATCAACTACAGGGGTTTCTGAATAATCTCTTGGTTTTAGGAAAAACAGATTCTTAGTCCATTAATTTACTGTCACCATTATTGGCAGGAAGTTATTTCAATCCCTACTGGAGAGAGGGAGGCAGAGATTACCAAGAAAATATCCCACCATAAAAGTTCTTTCTTTTTTTCTTAAACTAATGATACAAGTCATATTTATAATGTTTTAAGTAAAGAACTTGAGTGCTTTTACTTGAAAGGTACATTTCATAAGTGAAATGATACTTTATGTTCTTTGGGGCTAGATATTAGATGGTACTTTGGTACCTGGTGGTATTTACAAGGGGTTCCTCCTTGAACTGAAATATTTGAGTGGGGTTGTTTAAGAAGCAGTTTCAGTTGATTAAGAGTTATCAGGGTGATCAGATATGAAGTGGAAATATGCAGGTATTAGGTGGAAACTTGATTTCCTTTATAAGAAAAACATGGGAAACCGTTGTGGTTATAGAATTGCAAGGGTAATTATTGGAAAGATAATCTAACTGGACAGAAAAGTGCCCAAAACATATACTGAGTGTAATATTCTAGTTCCCCTATTATCTATTTCATAAATAATGAGTTACTGGAGAACACACAATGGGGACAACCCTGAGGAGACTGCAGAACTCAGCAGGGCAGTCAGGCTTTGTAAGATATTTTTTAGACCACATGGTGGAGGAAATACTAAATAGCTCAGAGAAGAGAAATACAAGCAGAATTGCTCATGGACAAGCAGACTCCCTGAAGACACTCAAAAGCCTGTCACCACCAGGCCTTTTTTCAGGCTAACATTGCAGTACATAACTGCTTACTGGTGTAACTTGTAATGTGCATTCTTCACAACAAATATTTTGTCCTGAGGTGGTACCCTAGACTCCAAGAAGCTAACTGAACACTAGAGAAAGTACAACAGAGTGGTGACATCTCTTAATACAGAGTTTTGATTATTGTATTTGATATATTTTGTTTAATGACATCAAAATATTTAATGGCAAAGTAGTGCTTTCAAATTTTTTGTTTATTAAAGGAAATGAGAGTTCCTTATATTTGCATGAAGTATTTGAGGATATGCTAAACATGTCCCCAGGGCACCTACCTAAATAAATACCTAGGTATACATTCAGTACAGAGTTTATTTCATATATTGAGAAATAAACTACAGTTTAACACTTTTCTTAGATTCCTCTGGATCTCACAATGACAGTAGTATTGTTTTTCCTAGAAGGTTGTCATAGCCAAGAAAAACAACTATCCACTGGTTTTGTTTCAACTTAGCTTCTCAAAAGGGGATGCAAAGGAAGGCAAGAAGGATGGTGACAGGCCTTGAGGGGAAGCCATATGAGGAAGACCTGGTCTGTTCAGCTGGAAAAGAGGAGACTGAGGGGAGTCCTCATCACAGTCAACAAGTTCCTTGTAAGGAGAAGAGGGAGGGCAGACACTGATCTGTGCTGAGCAGTGACAAGACCTGAGGGAATGGCCTGAAATTGTGTCAGAGGAGGTTTAGGTTGGACCTCAGGAAAATGTTGTTTGCCCAGAGGGTGGTTGGGCACTGGAACAGCCTCCCCAGGGAAGTGGTCACAGCACCAAGGCTCACAGAATTCAAGAAGTGTTTGGACAATGCTCTCAGGCACATGGTGGGACTCTTGGGGATGGTGCTGAACCAGGAGTTGGCTTGATGATCCTTGTGGATCCTTTCCAACAGGCACTTTGGTCTGAAATGAAACTTTGCTGGGATTGCCTTTCCTGATTCTTTGCTATGCCATTCTTAACAACATACTTGTAAGTAAAAGAATTATTACACTCCTAGTAGGCCCAAGAAGGCTTCTTAAAGCAATAATAGCACTGGAAAACAAGTTGGTTTTGGGCATCTCATCAGAAATTGCATGGACTTTCATGCTTATGAATAACTTGTCTTTAAAATGGGAATCATATTCCAAAACCTAATTGATACAAAGCATATTTAGCTTGGCTATGTTCAAAGTACCCTACCTCCATAAGTTAAAACTGGAATATAAAACCTTCAGCTAATGCAAAAAAGTCTCAAATTTCAGAAGAGGTCTCTTGTAGCGTTGTAATGGTCACCCCCTCCCCCAGTTGATATTTTCTGAAAAAGCAAAACAGACTAGTAGATTTAAAAGCTAGAGTCCATTGCCAAAGATGTAATTCTTTCTTACCAGCAGACTAAGATGGTGCTGTTATGAGAGGTGTTGATTACACAAAGGTATCAGCACTTGTGCATCAATTTACCATACACAAAAATCATGACAGTCCCTCAGATCTTTCAACTTCTTTATGTCACAACTATCAAGACATGTTCCTCAAAATTATTCAGGGATTAAACCTAGAAAATGCACTTACATTTTTTCTGTACACATAACCATGAAAACAAAGTATGTAAAACAAGAAGTAACATTCTAAGTTTAACTTAATTTTTATTTGATTGTACATAAGAAATGTCCTGAGAGAAATAGACTGGGCATGTGGAGTTTTTTTTCCCAAAAGGTCAAGTAGTCTTTGAATGGAAACAGTGCAGAAACAGTCTCATAGGACTTTCAGGAAGGTTTGGTAAGTAGTTTTTTTGCAGTTGATCTAAACCAGGTATGGCACCAGCATATGGTATGTTTTTCCCAAACACACCACTAGATTTTCATAGTAGGACTGTGCAGAACATGAAGTAAAACATTAGCAGTGCAAAAAGCCTCTGCTAAATCTAACTTTACTGTTAGGCATTTTTTCTTCTCACAGAAAATCATTCACCATTTTTTGTACTTGTCTTTCCTACTGTAGATTCAGCTGCTTGCATTTTCCTCTTACATGAATATCTCTCATGATGTTTGTCACAGCTTGCTTTTTGTTTGAAATCAATTATATCATTACTGCTACACAAAAAAAGAAAAGAAAAAGACTTTCATGAAATGTCCCCTCTTGATACTTTTCATTTCTCTACCTAACATTTGTAAATGACACTTTGCTCACATCTGTTGAGGTAATTTTTTACCACTTTTTCAGCTCGGCTGCATTTTCCCACCTTCCCTCATTCAAACATCATTGGCTGGTTTGCCTTCCACAGATAAAGATTCCAACAGCTAAATTCCTATGTCACCAGCTGAGAAGCCTGCTGATTTGATTTTTCATGAACACATGCCACATACTCATTTGTATTGAGTGCAAATTAAATACATTCTTATACGCACTGGTAAGACTTCAGTTTTAATTCAAAAAGACTGTCACTGTCAGTGTAAGATTATAGCTTTACATACAAATATATCTCCTTAAAAAACACAGGGTTTGGCCTTTCCTCTTCAACTAGTATATTAACAATTAACAATTATCCAAGTGATGCCATGTCTTACCCAAATGTCTTTTCTTTTAAGCACCCTCCATTTACACTGAAATGTCAATTTCCTTTAGGGATACATTTTTTTAAAAATTGCAAATCCAATAGAAAAAAAGGATATCAGCAATGTTAAACTTAATGTTAGTTAATAATCTTGATTTCCTGACTTTACTGAGCTTCCTCCAGTTTCAGAACTGCTCTAGGAGGTGGTTTTACAGCCCTTTTGCATATCTCACCTTGAAGCAGAAGTGACTAGCAGTCATTTCATCTCATTTTCTCAAGTACAGCAGCCCTACATTCCTCCTTAACTACTTCAAACCATTCACTCACCTAATAAATTACCTTAGCAAAGATAGGCTCCCTGTGCTGGTCTTGGCTGTGATGGAGCTAATTTTCTCCGTAGTATCTGGTGTGGGGCTGTGTTTTGGATTTGATTTGAAAACAATGTTGATAATTCAGAGATGTTTTTGGTTTTGCTGAGCAGGGCTTACTCAGAGCCAAAACCTTTTCTGTTTTTTTGCTGCCACTCTGGTGAGGAGACTGGGGGTGCACAAGGAGTTGGGAGAGGGCACAGCTGGGACAGCTGACCCCAGCTAAACAAAGGGATATTCCACACCATATGGTGTGATTTTTCCCTTCATGAAGACATTTAAAACAGAGGTCTTCAACCATTCCTTGATTCTTCTGAAAAATTTTGTGGAAAAAGCATCTTGATGCCCACTCACTTCATGATATCATCAGAGTCCAGCTCAAAACATTTCTTTCTAAATATTTAGTGGGATATCTGACGTGGAAATCTTAACATGAGGCAGACCATGTATACTTTACAATGTCACACATATTAAAAGGCTAACAATGACTACTGTTCCTTTTTAAAAAGGAAATAAGAGTAAGAATTCAGTATGTGCCTTCACAGTTTCACAGAGCTTTGCAGTCCTTGGTTTCACTTTCATTGGTTAAGAAGATTGAGTTATTTTTATTTCTTGAGGCTTTCCTGTTTCTTACATAGGTGAGAATTTACTGCTGTACATCAACCAAAACGTTTTTCATTAGACATGTTAAACTGCTTATTCTAAAATAGAAGCTTTCATAATTTTCTTTTTAAAAAATGGGTCTAAGGCTTCTACATAGGTCATCATTTGTTTTTGTCACTCTTGCTAAGATTCAGTATTTTAGAATAATTTTTTAATCTTTCTTCCTGAGATTTCTTTATTGGCAAGTCACAACAAACTGTAAAATTTGCTACATTTACCATGAACAGCTTGTGAAACATGTCAACATTCTCTATAATTTTCACAGGGCTTTAATTATGAATCAATGTGATGTTATGAATAGGGGTATTCAGAGTTAATGCTTTCAACATGCAGTAAGCAATATTTCTATTAGTTAAACATTGCTCATGTCCACAGGCACTACATCCTGTATTGCTTCTTTTGTGAATATCCAGGCATATGCATTTTACTCAATCTGATGGTCAGGTTAAAAAGGAAATGATGCATTTTCCTTGGAATTTTACATTGCAAATAAGGATGAATTTTCTAACTGGAGAGTTGCAATTCCCTTGGGACAGTTTGTGACTGACATTATATTTTATCTACACATTGAAACATCACACTTATCAAATGGAAAAGAAGAAGAAAAATTACAAGAGATTTGATCTTCTTTACAGCTTCTAATAGTAAAATACACTGTATGATTAATGAACCTGTCAACTGTAATGGGAAGAATATGTAACAAGTAACTGTGCATTACTTGTTTGTGATTTTTATCTTTTATAAATGCAGCCATGTGTAGGATGATAAGATTAACTCTTTGTGCTTTTAAGTGAACATTATATGCAAGAATAATAAAACCTCTGCTGCTTCTTCTCTTTCTGTCAGTTCTCAGCCTTAAGAACTGGAGCTTTCCTTAACTCCAAAACAACTATATTATTATTTCATTTGCCATGTCTACACGTCTACTGCTGGATATATTATTCAGAGGGATGAAAGACAAAAGAGCCCACACAGCCTACCTGTCTCTTTCTATTTAGCTTCTTATGCTTTGTACCCTGCAGCTCTTCTGTGTCAAACAAAAAGATTTTAATAATTTCTTCAGGATTTCTATAGGGCCTACAAGGGGAGAGCCCTGGATGCACATTGCAACCTGCCTGGCATTGAGGCAATATGACATGAGGGATATATGTCCTAGAGTTCTACATTATTTTTGAGATATCTACCATGTAATTTTGTATCCTCATGTCTTATATTCCAGGAATAACATCGAGAAAAAAAACCTCTTTCATGTCCCACTAACTCAAAACCTGAGGGATCCTAATATTGATTAAGTGTATGGCAGAGGTATGGCCTTGAGATGGGAAACAAATCAGGGATTTCTGGCAGTTTTCTCACCAGCTATCAGAGAGGAGAAGGAAGGCCAGGGTTTTTGCATCCAAGACTCAGAAACTTCATCATAAAGTCAGATGTCTCTGAGGAGGACATTTTTTAAAAAAGTGTTCATGAAATTTCCATGTTATCAAAACATCATCATTAAATGTCCAGTGGCATTAAACTAAGAGGAAATTATTTATTGCCCTTAACTTCATATTTATTTCTTGACTCTCAACTATCTCACTGTCTTTAATTGCCTTGGGTAACTCATACCTCTGAAAGTAGTACACATATGTTCCAGATATTCTAAACTAGGAATATGGGAAGTGTTTGCAATTGTAATGAAATCTCTGTCTGTCATTTTGTTGATCACAAAACAAAAAACTAAAAACAAAACCAACAACAAACAAAAGAAAAAAAAGTCCCACCCCCCCAAAAAATGGGAAAAATCTTAATTGAAGTATGATTTAATGCACTTTAAAATGGAGACATAATGTAATAATACAGTCCATTTACAATTTAAGAAAATAGTCCATTTCATTTAGCATTTGAGAATTTGAAATCTTACATTTCAAAAGAGTGTTCAAAACTGAAGTACATTTTGAAGTCAGACCTGGGCATAGAGAAAAGCATTTTGTGTGGTGTGAAAATTGGGAAAATTACCTGTCATTTATTGAATGCTATTATGAAAACAATTGGTCACAACATATATAATTTATTGGAAGACATTATTTATTGTAATATCACTCCATCAAGCTGGCCTACTAACATTAACAGTGCAGTATAATCATACAAAATCTTTAATATCAGTTCCTATTTTGTGATGTCTTTACATTGATATTGGGAAAAAGAGTCCTACAAAATGAACTACATGTTCAAGATCCAGTAATACTTATAGAAAGGAAAGGTGAAAGTTTCCATCAGTGCCATGATATCTCCATTATATATCTTAAGGAAACATTCTGCCATGCAAAGTAATTACACTATTTTTTTAATAGCTGTCCCATCTCTCTGAATTTAGGCAAAATGTGAAACAGAAGTGAATCATCAAATATGATTTCTACTGGATCTCCTTTCACACACTTCTGCATCTCAAATGAGATTTTAAAGTCCTTTAGAAGTCAAAAACACAGGCAAATCAGGTCCATTTGTTAATAGAAAATTAACCCTATGAAGTAGTGCAGACTGTACTAACCAGTGCCATTTTGCCTAAGCAAGAGGTTAAATATGAAAAGATGCCAAACAAAACTTCAACAAGAGAAAAAATATCAGGACAGAAAAGGAAAATTTAGTAGACTAAAACCAGAAAAGTTAAGTAAATGCACTGAAGTTCTATACTTACAATACTACAATTTTTAAAAACAACTATTAGAGATGCAGAATGATTCCACATGGGAGAAAATGTGCTCAGCAAAATAAAGTACTCATCTTGCAAAGGGAATGAAAGCAGTTTTAGGATGTTGCACACGAGATAAACTAGTGTCTACAGACATTAGAGCACATACAGCAACCATTGCTGCTGTCATTATTCTTACACAAACCATCCAAAACTAAGTGTTGAAAGGATAAGTTGACAAGAAACACAGATTTTGAGGAAGTTCCATGTCAAGTCTGTATAATTTCCTTCTGTGTGAGAAAAATTGCTCTTTTTTGGTGGAAAGTAATAGATCAAAATTAGTTTGGTATTAGTAAAGCTTTTAAAACCGTTTAAACAATGCATTAATAAACACACAAGAGAAAAGATAACCCAGATTAAAAGACTAGAACACAGAAAGTAATAAAAATTGGACTAAAAAAATTTAACTGGGAGGACAGATCAAGGATAATTAAGCAATTTCCTCACCCATTAGAAAAGAAAATAATTAAAATATGAACCCAGCAATCGAGAATTAAAGGAGAAGCAGAAAACACAGCATAAAGAAAAGTTGAAAGGAAAATGGTTGCTTAGCTTGAAAATTGACATTTTAAAAAGTAAATATAAAGAAGACAGTGATCAACTTTCTATGTAACCAGTGAGAGTAGTAGAAATAATCATCTTAATTTGTAACATGAGACATTTATGGTGGCTATTAGGAGATGAAAACAAAATGTTCCATCTAGTGTTAAAATAGTTGACCAGCCTTTAACAGTGACACAGATGATTTTAAGTGATTTTAAGAGATTCCCTGTTTTTTAAAAAATAGTTTCAGTAAGTATCTATCAGCAGTGGTCTAGGTTTTCATCCCCAGCCTAGTAGGAGGAGAAGGAACAAGATCTCTTCAAGGTAACTTCACAATGCACAGTTTTTCACATTCTCTCTAACTCCAGATTTATCAATACCAAAAGAGTGAGCATATACCCTCTCTTGGTAATGTTCCTTATGAGTTAGGAGAGTCTTGGAAAACCTTGAATAACGATTACCCTGGGCACCTGTACACCAAAGTGGGCAAAGGAGTTAATTCTTTCCAGAGGAAAGAATGGCAATAGCAAATTTTAATTGATCTCTGTCAGTCTACTTTTATGCTCACTTCTTAATTCAGAGCAAATTTTGAAGGGCTTATCCAGTTTTTCATGCAGGAAGTTTCATTTATATGCCATTCCAAGCCCATGAAGTGGCCTCTTATATAGTATCAGCTGTAACAGCAGCAAAGGCATTACAGGTAACAGAATCACTCAAAAGCAGTCCTCATTGCCTAACATAAGATGCAAATATCTGAATCTGTGCCCCACGGTCTGGGTCAACAGGCAGCAGCTCCACAGACTGATCTCAGCCTCCTCTTCTTTCAGCAGCACATACTGACACTGGCTGGCTTCACAGAATGTTAAACTTGACAAGATATCACTGACATGATTTGTCTGCTGCAAATGTCCTGTAGCCAAACTGTCCTCTTCTGTGTAAATGGCTACTGAAAGAAATGTCTTAAACTCTAGACTGAGTGCTGATGTAGCACTTCAGAGGCTGCAGAAATCAGACATTTACCAAGTTGTCTGAGTTGGTAAGTAGCAGTTTATTTTTAGTGCCTTCAGAAGTGGCGTGAAATGCCTTCCCTGGTTAATATCTCTGCTCTGACTACACGAGCAGTCAGTTAATATGTTAACATATTACACTTGCCAAAATAAAACTCCTAAACCGCACCCACTGACATTAATGATAGGCTGTGGAAAGGTTATTAATAATCTGAGTTCAAGTTTTGCTACCAACTGTCAAATAAAGTGTTATGCTACTGAATTCATAATACAACACTGGAGTGAGGGAATTCTCTACATTTAAAAGATTTATTGTTGTAACTATAGTAGTTTTCCATTGTGTATTTTATGTCAAACAGCAAAAAGTTCTATTCTCATTTGTACCATTATTTACTGTTTTATCTGTTATCCCTGGAAGGAAAAAAAAAAAAAGAACTATAAACAACATCTAGTTAATCTTTTGGCTTTAACACTTCAACATGTAAGGAAATTTTCTTTTCCCAGTCTCCTCAACTGACATGACCATTTTTTAAAGCAGTAGCATGTTTAGACATGTTTTCTTTTTTCTTATGTGTGTTCATAACAAAGTCTGTCCCTTTACTTCCAAATAAAACTGGCTGTAATTTTGGGTGTGTTTGTTTGTTTTGTTTTGTTTTGTTGGTGGTGGATTTTTTTAATGAATGGTATCTAGCTAGAAAATGTGCTTTTATGCAAAAACAAAGAATTAGTGGTGAAATGTGCCAGTTAGCATATTTAATTGGGAAATTCTGCAATGGAATGCTTGGCTTCTTAGCTTGATCACTGATACATGAATTTGAATTTTCCATCTGCACCACCAGTCCTCAGATATTAGCTAATTAGTTAATATTAGTTAATTCTTGTCCAGTACTCCTCCACTCTGGAGACCACCGACCAAAGTGATTATCATTACAATTTAGGAGTCCCTGTGGCACTAAAAGTTGGACTTCACAGTTTGGTTTTCCACACACCAACTCTTCCATCTTTGGGATTAACCACACAACCACTACTCTGTTTGGAACTGTTTATCCTTTTGACTGTCTGACAGTGTCAGTAAATGGTTTTATTTCTAGGTAGCAAAAAGGCTTAAGTATTCTTATTATGATTTTCTGTACTTCTCTGGGAATAAAACATGATGTTTAGAGAAAGAACAAGCCATTTTTCAAGGTAAAGGAAGGTTACAGCAAGTCTTTTAAGACTCTCTCTGTTGCATCAAAAACTTTCTTACTGTATTTTTTCTTGCTTTATAGAAGTTGCAGTTAATTAATTGAGTAGAAACATCCTCTTTGCTTTCTCTGTAATTTACAGCTTTGACTCCAAGAAACTCCTTTGAGGAAATGACCTTTGTTGCAACTCTAGATACTGCAGTTATTCCAAAACATTTTTCTTATAAACACTACTACTATTCTTATAAATCTACCACTACTTGATTCCAACACTGTCTTGGGTTTGTTTCTCACATAAAACAAAACCAAGCTCCCTATCCCATCTCCACAGAACCTGGAGACCTGTCAGCTAAAAGAAGTCTGTGGAGATATTTGTAAACCAGAAAAAAATTAATAGAACCTTAGCTAGAACAATGAGGATTCAAAATACTTCAATTTTACAAAATTTGTTGCTATAAAATCACTTTCAGTAGAGCAGGTCAGATTCAGGAGAAATTTCTGCAGGGAAATGTCAAGCTTGGAGCTGTAGAGGACGATCATCATTTAAAAGCCTGCCACAGCATTCCTCACCTACTGCACTCCAGACGGGGGTAGTACTTGTGGATATTGGCAATTGTTACATGCAATTACTTATATTACTTTATAAAGTGCTCTGTAACTGCACTGTAGTGATTCTGACAGTGGTTTTGTGTCCCTTGGCTGTGTCAGTGTCTTATTGTATAACCTCATGGTGTTGTTTTTGGACCAGGCTGTATAACTGCAAAATGCAGAAATGTTCATGTACCTAAGGTGACTCTGATGAGTTCTGACTCATCCACAGCTTTAAAACATTTATTTACTCTCCTGATGATGGCCAAGGCTGCAAATTAAAACATCCGACAAACAAGTTATTTATTAATTTCTTAAGTTACTTTTAGCCCCTCATTATCATCTTATTATGAGATTTATAAAAATACAGGATAGAGTGTATGCAACTTCATAATATTTGAGAGCAGAGCACTGGCATTAAGAGGCCAAAAATCATACCAATGATTATAAATAAGCATATTGTTAATATAGAATGGTATTGCTTTTACACCTTCGAAAGGTTATAAACATAAAACGTGGATTTAAAAAAATGGGCAATAAAACACTTCTGAAAAAATACATATACAGGCTACATTTATTGCATATGATGAAGAGATGAGAGCATTCTGGTGGATGAAAATGTCCAGGTGTTTCCTAATTCTCTAAGTGGGCATTTTCTGAGCTTAAGAATTTCACACTTGACAGATGCAACTTCCTGAACCTTCTGGTAACACTGTAGATATACTAGGGAACCCCAAGAGGTAACACTGGCTTTTTTTTTTTTCTCTGCACTCCATGCAGGGTCTTCTAGGTCAGCTGCCTGCTAAGTGCCTCCTCCAGACAGCCTACCAGGTCCAAAGTTGTGTACATACAAAATGCAAAAGCTATCTGGGGGTGGAAAACACTGTAAAATTGTAAAGGATTATTATAGTTTCAGAGACACCAACTATGAGTGCCAGGCTTTTGGTACAAAATACTGATTAGTTCCATGGCAGTGGCTGCTGACAATTACTACCTAATTAAAACAGTATTCTCAGAATTTTTTACTGTGCTATGAAGATGCACTTTTCTGGAAATTTGATGTTCCAAGAATGGGTCTCTTTGTAAACCTTATTAAGTGAAAATAAGAATCATTACCAATATACAGTCTACCTAGCAGAGGCTCTTGAAATCATCAAGTTCTTCTTTACTCCACCAAGACTGTTATTGTCTCCTCCTAATATAAATAGATCATTTTTAGGAAAAAAAAAAAAAAAAAAAAAAAAAAAAACAAAAACAAAAACAAAAACCCCAAAAACTTATTTTTTGGACTTCAGTTCTGCTGGTACAGCCACAAAAAATACATTTTACACTTAAATTAAGGTTTATTTTGCTCTCCAATTTGCCCCTCAGGGGCACAGACATCAGGAAATCAACAGGAGAGTAATTTTTCTGTACTCTCAGTCCCTAATAAAACATAAGCAGAGCCCCTACTCTCCTACCATTGCCTTTGAAGCCAAGATGAGCAAGCATTCCAGATTTGTCACTTTGGAACATTATTTCACCTATTTTTTTCCAACTTTGTCACTTTCTCCTTTGCTTGTATGGATCCATGTCTTCTCTAGTCAGTCCCTTCCTTTGGTTGGTTAGTTTGTTTGGTTTTCTTTTCCAGGAGGGTGGGTTGTGGGCCAGAATTACCATAGTTTTTTCAATCATGAAGATGTAATGTTGCCAAATCTGTGCTTGGGAATACTGAAAATGCTCAGATTCTGTAGGAGCTATAACAAGCAGAGAGCAGAACTTTTGTGACTGTCACCCTCATTCATCCTAGCAATAGGTCAAACCCTGAAAACTGCTGCCTGAGTACATTGAAAATGGAATTCCTTCATACTACGGCACACAGTTAATAATTTAAATAGAAACGGCAGAATAATAAAACTTGATGCCACACCCTCTTCATTTCTGAAAGTCTTGCACATGGCAGCTGCATTAGAAAATCAGGGAGTATGCAGTAAGATATCTACCCTTTGTAATGTATATGTCTTTTTAAAGAAAGGTGTGATTATATTCTGAATAGGTCAGTCTCTGTGCCTGGCATTTCTTCTCTTTTTCCTATGACCTTTTACTAAACAAGTGGAGTATTTGCAAGCTTTTTGTAACTGTCCATCCATTTGAGGCAGTGAATATAAGAAGCACGGTTTGACTATATCAGAATTATTGCAGTGGGTTATTGCAAGGGCAGAAACCACCTACTGAGGGTGGAAATGTTTCTTCCATAACAGCATGTCTCCAATTCAGGTTTAACTTTACTTTGTCTTCTGTTTGTTCATCCACATTTCTAAAGATTTAAATAAATGTGCAGTCACATTTGGTCATGGAAAGTAACAAATGAATAAAACTGCACCGGACAGATTTGAGTTTCACAATGTATGCTGAAACAGATGTCTTCTTTTCAATGGCTCTGGAAAGAATTATTAATATGGACCTTCCTTGGTTATGAAAGAGACAATTAGGAGCTTTAATCCAATCTCTAATAGTTCAAAAATGTTATTTTTTATTAGATTTCAGCAGCAAAGAATACCATTTAGATAGATCACCAGAGTAATAAGCAACATTATGCTAGGTTCCACCCCATCTGTGATATTTTAAAAATACAGTCTACCACTGCCAAACTTCAGATTTCCCATGGGAACATTTATAAGAATACAAAGCTCAATAAGCAGCGCTGATGCTGTATTAAGGATTTGTGTCATTTCCACTACAGAATAAACATGTGCCATAAAGGGATATGTAGGATTTTATTAGTAGAGAACTGAAGTTTGACTTACATGAAGCATTTGATTCTGTTCAGTACAGCACAGAGCTATCACAGTTTCCGATTTTTTTCTGCTGTACCAAGACAAAGGCATGGTGAACATTTAAATCTTTTGTTTATGAACCAGATTTTAACCCATGGAGAAATAGTTTTAAATATGGTTTATTATCTGTTCAATAAATATGATAGCTTTAGCTTGGTCCCTACTGGATACTTTTCCATATTTCAAAACCCACTCTGCTTCCCAAATTTGGCACAGTAGCAATTTTTGGTGATACAAAGCCAAGAACTGAAATCCTAGGGTGTTGGAGATTGGGTTTACGGACTATTGGAGAAGCTGTGAAGAGGAGAATATACAAGGTCTGTCACAGCCATCTGTCCCCACCCAAACAATTTAAGGAGCAGAAATGCTAAGTGATTTGCTCAAAATGAGCAGACCTATTCAGGCTGCCATGGAGGGATTCCAGAACTAATCCTGATCTAAGAATGTGCACTCAGATAATCCAGTGTAGGACCACACTTAAAGCATCATTATACTAGATACACAAGGTTTCATGCTCATTCTCTCACAATAGATCCAAGTCAATTCTTCATGGACATGGATCAAAGAGCTACAGTTAAGCCAAGGTTAGGGAGAGTTGGGGTTCAAGAGTTATATTGAAATTGTATTCCTCAAAGCCACAGATCCAACTGCCAGCAGACTGAAACACTTCTTGAATTTCTGTGTCTCTTTGGATCAATGAGTATTAAAAAATCCTACAGTTCACTCTATGGTGAAGAGAGTGCCAAATACAATGTGGTGTGTGGACAAATCCAAAGAAACCTTCATTTCTAGAATAAGTGCTGCTCCTGGTGAGAAATATTCCTTTTTAAGTTCTCTGGGACAAATGTCTTGCTCGTGGAACAAGGATGCAACGACAAGAGTTTGACAGAGCAAAGATTACAGTCACTTGGTTGAATCACAGTGACAAAAAAGGACCTTAACTAAATTCTATCTCTTAACAGCTAGCTGGCTTCAGCTCTCATCCTAGTTTCTTGCTTCCTGAATGCAAGGAAATTAATCTCTTGTTTTCCTGAAATATGAATCTAGCACAACTACAGACAGTGATCTATACACAATACTCATCTGGCCTCAGGTCATGAGCAAGGGTCCCCTATCAGTTTCATGTACAGAATATCAGACATCAGTGATTTTGGTTGACTGATGGACGGATGGTCTGAGACTAGGGCTGTGGTTAGTTCTCAGAAGACCAGAGGTGAAAGATCTGGGTCTGCCACTAAAAAAGATGAAAAGCTGGAATTCAGGCTAGAATCACTTGACAAAAAGATTTATTGATGAGAGCTCTTATAGGTGTGACTTAAGATCTGACTTACTTTGTTAAGTAGCTACACTAAGTGAGGGGTTTTGGCAGTATAGATAGAAAAACCATATAGTTTTTTACTTTGACTCTTGGAATAGAGCTACAAGTATTTCTGATGAGGACGGAGGAAATTATATTCCTACAATAACTGCAGCAAGGAGGATTTTCTAGATCAAAGTAGAATTTGATTAGGATGACCAAAAAAGTTGAACTCCTTGTTTTTTCTAGTCTCTTGTGGACTAGGAAGAGGGCTGAGCTTAGTAAGGCTGAATAGCATCTAAAACAGAGCAAGTATCATGCAATATAAGACTAGGAGTAGGCTGGGGATCAGGCAGGTGCCAAATAGCTCTGAAATGTGTCACTGGATCTTGAAAACACACCAAGATAATAATTCTTACCAGACAATGAAGATCATTAATTATAAGAGGCATATAGATCAGGGCTTCAATTTTACTTACGACAAGTCCATATCAGGATGAGTGTTTGAGACATCCTGTGAGAAGAACTATATTTATTGATAGAAATTGATGTGAACTACATGGAAATTCACTCAGAAGGCAATTCTTATGAAGAGGTATAAAATACAACTTTACTAGGTCACTGGTAATGCACCTTTGACACAACTACTCAATTTGGTATCACAAGTGCCCTAAACTTACCACTGCTGGTCAGAACTGCCCCCCTCCTTTACTCCTTGTATTGATTGGTCAGTGCTACCTCCACATACGTACACAAAGAGTTTGGGTGGTATTTCCCATACCTTTCTGGAACAGAAACAACAGAATATTATATCATGCAATCTAGAAAAACATCCCCATGGGTTAGACTGGGTCTGCGCTTCCCTTCTCAAAGGAATTAGGTTATACCTTTCACCCTCAAAAGCTATACCTCATTAATGTTGCAATAAAATTATATAAGGTTAAGAAAAGTAATCTTCCATAATGCACCATCATGAAGATAAAATAACTTCTCACATGTATCTGATCTGCTATATTAGACAATTTTCCATTTTGAAATGCAGTATTTGCAAACTTTTTTTCTCAATGCAGAGTAGAAAATTGGCTGTACGTGCTGCGCTCATAAAGCAATATTCTGTGTACTTAGGACAGCTGTATTTTAAATCTGACTGCCTGTTGCTTCTCTTCTTGTTTCTATTTAGTCTACAGCCAGATTTACTGTTTTTCTTCACATGAAAATTACAGTGCTTTCTGTGCACTGCTGAATGTGTAATGTCCTACAGGTTGGCAGACACAGTAAAAGCATTTCCCTGGAACAGATCTGACAAAAACAGCTGGAGGTATTTGTAACAGGGAAGGGCTTAAAGGCCATGGTCAAAACCTTGGAGGGCTCAGCTCTCTGCAGCAGTGCCCATATCCCAGACTGAACACAAACAGAGCCAAATTCTCTTCCCTAAATCCCATTTAAATATTTGGGTAAAATATTAGACAAAGGAGATGTACTAGAGTTGGAAGTCCTCCAAAATATGAATTTTTGTCAGGACTGATCTATGGCAATGTTCATCAGTCCTACTGACCCTACCAGCCACTTGCCAAAGCTCACAACTGTACTAGAGTTATGTGATGTATTTAAAACATTCAAAAGTCAAGAGAAGAAAGGGAACTAGTATCACTATCAGCCCCTGCCCTGTGCAGGGGAAAATTTTGCTGCACAGACACCTCCACACAAGGAGGTCTGCATCATATGCATAATAAACAGTCTAAGTCTGGGAAATGCACTTGGATTAGGCCACATGCATGTCACAAAAAGTAACCACAGCTACTAGGGCAGAGCACTGTACAACAGTGCTTGCTACGAAAAAGAAAAACTAGAGGTCAGAGAGAAACTATTTCTCTTTAAAATCTCATTTTAGCGAAGGTTTGGCTCCCCTGGGCACGGTGAATTATGTGTGACTGTGTGCACAGATGAACAAAAAACACATTGAGAAACACACAGAAATCACTTGTAACTCCCAGGTCCTACTTAAAATTAAACACATGCAGTGGATCTGTAACATTAGATCAAGATTTTGCTCTGTTCTCCATTTCAAACTATACACATAGTATATGGTTTAAGAATAAGGAGTACAACCAGTTTCTTTTAGGTATTTTGCAGGTACTAAATGGTTCCAAGAAGAAAATTGATTTATACTGGAATACTAGATGCAGCTCCTGCTGAAGCTTATTCATATATTTTGCTAGTGAAATATTAATTAGTTATATATATATTTATAAACCTTCTTGGATTTCTGTCTAAAGTTTTTGCAGAAGAGTACATTATACCTAACACTTAACATCAAAACTTTAATGTGAAGGTAAATTCATTACTTTCAAAACTAAAATCAGCCTTAAGAACATCTTTTCAACAGCTGAAAGCTGCTTCTTGAAAAATTCTGGACCATGTAACTAATTTTTCTCCTAATCTCCATTTATTCTTGACTGATGCTTGACTCAGAAGGCAGTTGTGAGTGTTTGGTGTTCCAGGAAAGAGCAACTGACAGGCTCTTGGCTTTTGTAGCAAGAAAACAAAATTGAATGAACTATTTTGCAACACCTGAATGCTTTCAAAGTGTCAATCTGTGGGAAAAAAACATATATATTACAGAATGAGTGTTGTGTTTATTTCAATACTTTGAACACATTTTGCATAACCTCAATAATCTACCAGAGATGTAAGATCTTAGGAGTGACCCTCTTTTTCAGTCAGGCTGCTCAAACTTTTCAAAACAGGCCCAGTAAAGCAAGCAAAGCAGAAGATGTTTTGAGAGATATCCTTGAAACTTATGTAGAAGCGATTTCCTGAATAGAATGAAGCTGAAGACATGCTTGAAGTCTTTCTTGAAAAGGGGCTTACATCACAGTATGCAATCATGGAATCACAGTAAAAGGGTAGAGATACACAAAAAGAGTCAGATAAATTTCTACATTATTTATATTAATGTAATAACAATATCAGTGCTTTAGGAACATTGAACAGCTCACCATGTTCCAGACTTTCAGTCCACGAGTTTAATTTCTAAGCATATAATTGCATTTCTTTCTTAATGCCCATCACCTCATAAAAATTCCATACCTTTATGAATATAAGAAAAAAAGTAATGCACTGAAAGAAAGAAGAAACTGAATCCCACATATTTTCTACAATAAAACAAAAGCTTTATGGTAAACTGAAAGGAAAAGAAACTGAATATTGTGGGGATCACATAGGTGTTCCCAATGTGAAGAGTGGAGCAGGGCCAGGGATGATAAGGAGATCACCAGACAGATCCACAGTGATGAAGCAGGTCCAAAGTGGAGCCAGGAAATCACATTGGCAGTAGACCCTGAGCTTGGAGGTCTGTGGGCAGGCAGAGACATGGACACAGCACAGCTCAGGTGAGTACCATGGTGTGGAGCCTGAGTTAAAATGCAGTTCAAATGCAGTTCCTGAGCAAAGCAGAGGAGGGCCTGAGGAGGTTTTTTGAGGGCTGTTTCCAGCAGGCTGGTGCCAGTTGCAAGTCCAGGAATGGCAGCTTGTCTTCACACTGGCAAGCCAGAACTCCTGCCTGCAGAAGAGGCTGCTGAGCTTGTGAGGTACTCAAGTTTCTTCATGGATAGAGAAGGATTGTTTGGTACCAAGGGATGGGATTCACCCAATTACCCCATGCCTCATCTAATCAAAAGGAACTGCAAGTGACTGGATGAGTGAGTCTGAAATCTTGCAGAGTAGGCATCTCTCAGAAACTCTTGAACTAAGCCTGGAATAAAAAAGAGACTCACAGCGAACCCCATACCTTATTTTCGTGGAAAGATTAGCTCATGTAACTTCATAGCACAGTGGCAGTGGTGCAATCTGTCTCATATCAAATTCTGCAGCACATACTGATATTTCTTACTTCATCTGCTTAAAATGTACACAACATCCCAATGGTGCCTTTACTGCTGGTATAGCAGCACATTCCCTCTGCACTCTAACTGGATTCTCGGATCTTGAAATTCTTCAAGAAACTCCACAATTTTGGTTGAAAAGTCTTCCATTTGGACTAAAGAGGGACAGTAGACCATTTTTTCACCTCTACTGTCTTCATGACAGCCCAGGAAATAGCATAAGGTTTGAATTCCTGAAGGAAAACTTTCCAAGGGAGGGGCAAGGATAAATAAACTCTGTCATCTCCCTTTCTAAAGCAAGGATTGGAAGCACAAAGCAGCTGTTGTAAAAGGTGGTCACCACTGACCCAGTGGCTTCCCTTCAAGCACAAATCTGTCACACAACTTTTAGACTTTATTTCATTGTGGGCAGAGTGAAAAAGAAACCTCTTCATGTTACAAACAACTCCTATGAATAAAGCCACAAAAAATGTTCGGTAATTAATGATTCATGATGAAGCCAATCTACTAAATGTGTGAGTGCATGGAAAATAAACTAGGACACTGACAGAAAGGCTGTAGTAGGCCACTTAAAATGAAAGACAATGCAGTCCTGAATGCAGGAGCTCACTGGAGACCATCAGAGATGGGCAAAACTACTGCTGTCAAAAGAGCAGAACGAAAGGAGTCAGGCACAGCTGGTGGAAATACACAGTAAAACTTCTTGAGGATAATTTTTAATTATATTATGACAGTCACAAGAGAGAGGTTGAACTCATGTCCTGATGGAAATTGATTACCCTCCACAAGGTGTCCCTAAGAGAGCCTCCAAACGGAGCCAATGATTCAAAAGACAGTCTGGCTTCTAGTCATAGCAGGTTAGCAGTGTCCTGTCCTCCTAGCAGTGTAAAAGCCAATCTAATTGGGTGTGAAGCATTTGATGTATGGAAAAATTAACCAGCATCTAGAGAGAGAACCTGGCACAAAATGAAGAAACCTGGCAGCTGAGACAATAGACCTGGCAAAATCTACAGGAGTTTCATTCCAGTTTTGTTGAAGGTAGTTCTTTTCTGCTTTCTATTCTACATAGCTTTCTTTCATTTTCATTTTAGGCTGTAAATCCAAGTAAGAAAGCAAGCTACTCTGCTCTGTGCCAAGACATCATTCTGCAGAAAAGCACAAAAAGAACTTTCCATTTGTTTATCTCTGAACTCTTTGTTTCAAAACATGGCTCTAAAATGAATTTTACAAGCATCTTTTTATGGAATAAAAATAATATGAGTTAGAATATCTGAGGATATATTAATAACCAAGTAAAAGCAAAGTCTTCCTAAATTCAGTAAATGCTCTCACAAGCCAATGGAAAATAGTATTAATTTTTAATAAGCACTTAGCTAAAATCAGGGTCTTGCATATTGGAGAATTGCTAAAGAAGTCAGGCAGCTCTTTCATATAATTATTTTCTATCCAAAGAATGTGTGCAATATTTTGTTTCAAAACAAAACCAAAACAAAGTACTCACACTTCAGCTTTATCTAGTGTTTTACCCAAAGATACTCTCTTTTAGCTCTTTTTGAAAATTGGATTTCTTTTTGGATTTCTTGGATTTCTTCTGCCTTCTTCCATGAAATGTCTGGGGTTTTTTTGTTTTGTTTTGTTTTGTTTTGTTTTGTTTTGTTTTTCTCTATGCACAATACTCCTTCAGAAAAAAGAAAAGAAATTACACCCATATCTGTCATCCCAAACTCTCCTCATGCATTTTACCTTCCTGAGCATGGCCAGAGTTTTGTGAAAGACTTTGTATTGTGTTGTCTACTTCCCACTCCCGCCCTAAAAATGAATTGCTTTTTTCCTGACTGACTAGTGGCTCTACCATAGCTTGATCTTACTGGGATTTTCATATAACTCCTAGAATAAAAAGATATATTTAGAAAAAATATATAATCTGTAAAAAATATAATAATCTTTTCTTCATTGTAAAGCTTACCTCGGCCAAGGTGCTCAGTGATAAGTAGTTTAGTTTTATAAACATACAAATGAGCATCCACACTGTAAACCAGCTTGATTTGTATCCATGTATTTTTCCTCCTAAAACAATGTGGTAACCTGCACTGGTAATTAACATCTTTAGCAGGATGATTAGAACATCATTTTTCACACTCTGCTCTAGAAGAAGCTGATGTCCTTTCTACAAAAGCAATAATATAAACTCCGAACTTAATTTTCTCATGTTCTGCTATTACTGAAAGAGAATTGTGTTGTACTGAATTGATCCTACACTGGCAGTAATTACAGCAGCTGGCACAGCTGGTCCCACACATGGTAGATGTACATCCAAGTGTGCACCTCATCATCTTCTGTTGCAGGGGAAGTGTGCTGCTGTGTTTACTTACATGTATTGAGGATACAGAGTAAGGGGCTTGTCCCTGGGGGTGCATGTATGCCACTACCATTGGACACTTGTAGTATAGGAATGCCACAGCATGGATCCAACATGGAGCAAAAGCGGGCAGGAGCAGATAAATACGTAAAAAATGCTGAGAAATCTGAGTGTATTGCAATCTCTGCATTTTCTCTACTCACATGCTAGGAGAAGGATGTGGCAGGACAATTAAAAAGTGTGATGATATCATAACATCATTTTGACTAATAAATAGTAATAAGAAATGCTTCCAAAACTGCTGTGAGACAATTTTAATGAAGTTGTGTGAACATCTGCCTCTGACCCTCTGCCGTACTGGCACATGAATACTCAAGGACATGTGCACCTACTCACAAGCTAGGAACTGCTGATATCTGAAAGCAAGCTCCTCCAAACCATGACAAGGCAGCAGCTGACAAATTCTATACTGACAAAGAAACTGTCAATATTGAGATAACAGAAGCTTGAAGACAACTGTTGCTGTGATTTAATTTTGAATGCTGAATTTAGCTCACTTTCTCAAGAAAACAAAACAAAAAAAAAAAACCCAAAAAAAAACAAAAAAACAAAAAAAAAAAAAACCAACCCAAAAATTAAAAAGAAAGAAACCATCTCATTTCTCATTCAACCTCTTTCTCCCTCACCCCCCACCTTGCATCCCTACTCCTCAGGAATTATGTACATTTCCTTTAATGAAAAATGAAGTCATGAGCATGGATACGTGTGATGCAACAATAGGGCAAAATGATGCTGTGCTGATTCACTATTAGACTATGTGTTTGAAATTCTTTGGAGAAGTTCTTTTGAATGTACAGGTTTTCAATTATATCATGGAATCATACACTGGTTTGGATTGGAAGGGCAATGATGATCATCATACAGGCGATCTAGTTCCAAACCCACCCCCATCACACACAGGGAGACTTTTCACTAGACCAGGTTGGTCAAAGCTCCTTCCAACTTGACCTTGAAAACTTCCAAGCATTTCTTCCTAATATCTAATCTAAACCTGCCCTCTGTCACTTTAAAGCCATTGCCTCTTGTCCTGTCACTACATGTCCTTGTAAAAAGTCCCTCTCCAGCTTTCCTGTAGCCACTTTACGTACTAGAAAGTGCTCTAAGGCTTTTCCAGAGACTTCTCTTTTCTAGACTAATCAACCCAAATCCTCTCATCTTTTCTTCATAGGAGAGGTGCTCCCTCTCTTTGTGGCCTCCTCTGGACTTTGTCCAGCAGATTCATGTCTTTCTTATGTTGGGGAATCCCAGTACTCCAGCTGGAGTCCCAAGAGCAATAGAGGGGGACAAGCTTTTTCTTCTGCTTTTTCTGCTGCTGATTGTGATACATAGATCAAGTCACAGAATATTTTTGTGATTCTTTAATTTCTTTCTCTGTGGATTGCTATTGCTGTACGTTACAGTCTGGGGCAGAATGTCTACCGAAGGTACAGTCATTTCTTCCATAGAAGAAAGAAAATTTCTCCCTGAGTTCTTCATCTTGACAAAGGCAGACATTGATATTTTTTTCATTTTGTGTGCCTCTATTTCATCCCTGTACAGCAACTTTTCAGATGCCACCCTAACAAGTATGTAGATTAATTTAAAAGAGACTGGAACCTGCTGCATTTGAGGGCACTGGGTATCAGGACAATGAACCTCACTCTGTTCCAATGGTTATATTTTAGTTATTTCAGGCTTGAGATTCTCCTTGAAATGTTACATAAGCTGGAGAACCTTGGGCAGGTCAGGCAGCAGTTTCCAAGGCCTTCAATTATACAGACACTCTGAATGAACAACTGAGAAAAGACAGCTATAGGGACAGTGGTAGGGAGCCAGCAAGGATCTCTGAAATCTAGAATCTAATCTGTAGAAAAATCCTGAGATTTGACCTCCAGGAGAAGAGACATTTTGTGGTGGAAAGAAATAGGGTATTGAACCAATACAGGGAGGTTGTGGATAATAATGCCTTCTCTGTTGCTTGGGCTCCATATCCTGGACAATGTCATGAAATACAGTTATTGTGCTGCCAACAGAAAGTGCCAAGAGGCCCTGATGGGACCTTTTCACTTGATATCACCGCTGGGATTTATAAGTCAAACCCTTATCCCACCTGCACAAGCAAGCCCAAATTCCAAGCACAGATAAACCCAATTTTAAAGAGCTGGTGGTTGACAGGTACAATCCAAGGAAGATTACAAAAGAAGCATGAAAGTAAGTCATAACTTAACAAAACTTCCTTTCTTTTAAATTCCAATTTGGAACACACTTTTTAAACTTGCGTTTTCCTTGCTTAACAGTTTCTCTGCCTGCATTGTCCTTTCTATTCCTTCTTCTCCTAAGACTAGCTGGGAATTCAGAACATAGCTCAACAAAATACAGTAAAATTAGATCATACTTAAGCTTGGTGTGAAAGTGCTTTAAAACTCTGTGTACATCTATGAGAGTACATAATTAAAATAAATTATGCTTTATTACTCACTACAATATCTATAAAAATTTAGTAACAATAAGGTTGTGGTATCTTCACAACTGCATTTATTGAACATTATTATTAGGTACACACCACACAGTGAAGCTTACTAACAAGGGAGAGAGGTGTCAGTAAACACCTTTCATGTAAGAAGTAAAAAGAAGCAAATGCAAAGATAGAGGGTTATGTTTTGTTCTGTTTTACTTAAATTTTCTGGGAAGTCAGTTTCTAGGTGAAAACTGGCATTGGAAACTTCACTTTCAGAACACAGGAAGTGTCATTGAAGTAAAATGAAATTTTACAGCTCCATGAAGGCCTAAATGTGTCAGTCTGTATAAAGTAAACCGAGTGTTGCTATGTCCTTGATGGGGATGATGCTGAATAGCACATCCACTCCCCACTGTACTGGATGTTGTGTACAGCTACGTGAGCAGAGCATGGAAAGAAGAAGGTGCTGTTCCCTTTTTTGGTTTTTCACCCAGGGTGCTTAGATTTGAAGATGTCCTCTGTGCATATTACACGCTCAGTCTTTTTGTCAGATAGACACAGTTCCTTCAGACACTTGAAGAGGCCCAGAATAGACCTGGATCAGTTCAGAGCCCCCATATTTGCCACACTCCTGCAACAAGGGTACACCAGGGTGGGCCAAAGAGGGGCATGCAGCCCCATAGAGCTGAGGAATTATGTGTAAGGAAGCTTGGGCTTACATTGGGTTTATGCTCTTCAGTCTCCTGCTGTGTCAGCTCCAGAGAGATTTTTAAGGGCTGCTTCATGGGAATTGTGTTGTCATGGCTGGAGTCAAGGTATGCAGCACTCATCTGTTTGAAGAAACAATGAGGGAGAAATCTCTAGTAGATGAAGCCCTTGAGAGAGTTTCTTTTGACACTTCCTGGGCTTTTTAGAACTGAGAAATCAAGCTTAATTGGAATTTAAAGACTTGATATGGTAGGAATGACCGATGACACTTGATAGTTGAACCTGAAACAAATTTACGAAGCAAGTAATTTATAGAAATATTTCAAAGCAGGGCACTTCAATATTTTTAAATATTTTCTTTTAACCCCTCAGCTCTTTAGATCATTATTCATAATTCATAAATAACAGTGTAATGCCCACAAAAATACATATGACAAAATGTGCTTTTCCATGGAGTTGCAAAAGCTAATATATTTTTATATCCACATATATTCCTAGAGTAAATCAAATGTTCCAAAATGCCCTTTAGTTTAATTGCATGTATAAACATACAGATCAAAAGAGAAAATAACTGAGTTTACTCATGATCTTTATCATGACAGCTGTGGGCAAAAAAAATCATACTGTTCTAAGGGTAGTCTTACTTTCTTGCTCCTTACTAGTTTAATTTCCCATGTGGAAGCTAACTTTTAAACTACAAAAAAGTAACTTAGTAATAATAACTATACTCTTTTTAAAAATCTATTTTTGTTTTAAACCATCTAGTCAATTTCTGACAGGTAGTATAAACACAGAAAACTGTTTTGTAAACTCAGAAATAGCCACCCTAACAGAGTACAGTCATAATCTACAACTTATATCAGACTACATCTGACAAAACTCACTTTCAAAAGGCTTAAACAATCATTACAACCTCGATGAGGTACTGACAAAAAGGTAAATAAAAACAGCAAAAAACATTTCCACTGTGGATTACTTCATAAATTCTGTCAGTCCACTATGTATTGTATGTTCTTCAGAGATTATGACTGATCCATGACATTTCTGAGACAGCCCATTGCAGTTCCAGTATTATGGCTTTAAATGTAATATCGGACATCACCATGAGAAAAGAATACCCCCAGGAGTCGAGGACAGAAGGTAATACAGTGGCTCTTTCAGTGGTGTGGGAGACATGGCAAACTGCTGCATAGCTGAACAGTTCCCCTTTGTTCTCTGTTCAGCTATGGATCCGATTTCTCTGAATTGAGCTTATTACAATAAATATAGATGCACAACATGATTATTTATGGGAAGAAAACAGACAAAAGAGGTTGAGTTGCTGGTACCTAAAACCTCATTTTCTGAGCTTCTCCCCTTGAGGCCCTTTTCATTTGTTGCACCATTGTATTCTCATTGTTGCTCAATGATACAAGCCTAAGCTGTTCATCAATTTACCCACTCCCCCAATCTCTTTCTCTCTCATGTGTGCTTCCTCTCTCTTCCCATGTTAATAGTTCCCCTGAAATCCTATCACTTTGCTGGAGGATTGATGTAAGTCTCCAGCAATTAACATAATTACAAGCCTGATTATCTTCTAATTGCATTATGAGTATTTGGTTATTCACTACACAAATTAGAGAAAATTAAAGAGGAGCAAGATCCTGTGGTGTGGGCGGTATGCTTTCTAAACTGTTATGATCATCTGAATGCTGTGAGATAACAAGAAGGTGAATACGTTTTATATTCCTATTGGTTTACAGTTCTTCTTGTCATTGTGTAATTTCTTTTTCTTCTTTCAACTGTATTTTGTGTCACTGAAAGATGCAGTCCTACTTAATTTGTTTGGGTGAGTTTACTGACAACATAAACTACAGTAAATGCCATAATTTTCTATATAAATTTGGCATAATAAAATTATAGAAATTCAAACAAAAGGTACTCAGATGATAGGCTTCTCTACAACCGAGAAACATCAATAATTCAAATACACAATTAAGGGATACTCTTTGTGGTGACAGGGGAACATAAAAATAAAAACCATCAAGAATTGCACATTCTTGCCTGTCTCTTCTTTAGTTTTTGATGTTATTGCATTATCAGTTAACTAATCAGGGGCAAATTCAAATAGTGAGTAATTGCTAGAGGACAGTTTTAAGCCTGAAATGGACTTTGATGAGGCATAACCAGTAGAGGATGAAAGTCACTTTATGGTCAGCAAGGCCAGCAATGAAAAGGTGTGCTTGAAATTAACAGAATGGAAATTCATGGAGGGAAAATTATTAAACTACATATATTTTTAAATTACATTTTAAAAAGAAAATAATTTAAGTTTGACCAAAACATGGAGAGAAAAACTTATGACAGGGAAAGGGAGCAGACTTACAGAAACCATTGCAGCTTTTGCTGTTGTTGGGGTTGAAGATTGTGAATGCTGCTGAAAAACAGCCATCTCATGCCTCATGCAGGACTAACCACCCTGCTACACACAAAAAAACCCAGTGAGGTAGGAGGTAGGGAGGTCTGTTCAAAGTAAACCAGATTAACTCCCCTGAGCAGTGCATTGAGCATCATTTGCTGACTGCCACCCTAAGTAACTGCCAACTCTTGTGTTTTGGGGTAACTTGGTACCTGTCTGGTTATGAGCCAAATCCTGCTAATGTTCTTCATGTGTTCTTACAATGTGTTTTTAATGGAATTAACTTGGCAATACTCAAAACTGGTGTCCCTGAATGAATTTACAGGCTACAGCAGTGATCTAATATCAGTGAATATAACTCTGTCTTCTGTACCAAGGGACCTGTAGTACCTGGTCCCAACATTCCCAGATAGTGCAAATGGCACCCAGACACAGGGAATAAATTGATGGCATTTACTTATTTCAAAAGGGTCAGCACACAGTCTTTGGCCAGGAATTTTGCCTTCTGTCCTGGGAACCGCATAGTATGGAATCCAAAGGTGTGATCTAAGACTTTGTAGCTGTGAAGTATTCACTGTGAAAACACGTTTCTATTCACATAATTTTCTTGAACTTACCTGGTGCGTTCAACTGCATTCCTCTCTGGGTTTGGCTGGAGAATTAGGAGCTAATGAACATAACTTTCTCAACCAAGCAAAACTGCAAAACTCTGCTATTTGCATGCAAAAGGGAAATTCTAGCTTTGATCTCTTCCCTGTATCTCCTTACGTATCACCATGTGATTTACTGTCCAGACTATTCCCAAAGACCTTCTATCAAAAAAAAAATCACTAATAATACTCCCTGTATGCAAACACCTCCTATTGCTTAGTCAGAAGTTGCTAAACTAGAAGACTGCATCCTAAATAGGGCCACAATCCTGCAAGCATGTCTCACTGTCTTATTTGAACTTATTTGAACTTCTCTATTCATACCTCCTTGTATTGGGAAGGAAAAGAATGCCATTTCCCCACATCCTTTAGGACATAAAAGTATGTTTTTCTTTGCAGAGCTCCTACAGTCCTTAACTCCTGGACATTTACTCATGAAAGAAGCTGGTCATTATTATAACATCAATCTAAGACAAATTTAAAGGGGAAAAGAGAACAAACTTAATTATCTATCACTCTATGACAGTCATAAAAAAAATCTCACAACAGAAGAATTTTCTTATAAACAAATGTCTACATATTTTCATTTGATGCTGCCAAGTGAATACAAGAAACTCTGGGAACCAATCACCATGTGCTTCATCTGATCCATTCAGACAGAAAAGTAAGAGAGAAGCCACACACCATATGAATCCTTAACAGGATAATTTAGAAGTATTTTTCAAGTGGGTTTAAAATAGATTCAACATTATACTGAATTTTTTCAAGCACATAAAATTTCATGTAACTTTTTAAAGCTGTATAACTTTAATAGCTGCAGACAGTGGGCCAAACTCAGCTTTAATGTAAAATACACTGAATTTAATGAAAAGCTTCATTGAATTTACTGGCAATTTGCCCAGTTGCCACAGAATTGAGTTTTGCACCGTCTTTCACTTTCCTCCCACTGCTTCTCAAAGCTGTCATATGTATGTAGTCTAGAAGTTTTCTGAAGTCCAGGACTGGTAGTGAAAGTGGATTTAATAGTCTAATATCAAAGGGCCCATGGAGAAAAGCCACCCTGCAATTTTGCCAGGGAAAGTAAACAACAGACCACCATTTTCACCGCTGCCTTTATAAAAGGCCATTTTTTAAATTCTACAAATACTTTGCTCTGAATGGCATCCCTGAAATTTAAACTGAAGTCTGGACTCCCAATTGAAAGAATGAATTAGAAGGAAATAAATGAGGAGGTTTTTTTTTGTTTTGCAGTAGCATTTGACAGTCCCACTTTTACAAGAAATTCTGAGCATCTGATTATGGACAGAAGACACAAGCATTTCCTTTAAGAAATCCTGTGCAGTACATAAATAAAATTTCCACAACACAGTGGTACTGAGACCCAAATAAATTGTCCACATGTATTCTTCACATGTTATGCAAGCAATTTCTAGGAGGCAATACTCATGACAGGACAGTCTAGAACCATTCTTTTAAAACAGAAAGCAGGACATGACTTAGGAGGCAGACAGTAATACCACACCACAGTTATCCTCAAATTTGAAGTGTTATCTTCCTTTTTGATGTAAAACTCCTCCACCACAGTGAAAACAAAATATTGTTTCCCTGCTTCATTACTTTAGTAAGAAGGATTGACGACATGCTTAGCTGGCAGGAAAAAATAATTTATTTCACTGTCACCTTATTTGTTCACCTGCTGCAAGGTAAATAAAGCTAAGTCACTTTTTATTTATTTGGCTTCTGCAAGACACCCATACTAAAATAGCTGGCATTATCTATTATATATAACCACTCTATTATACTGATCTCAGAAAATAAAAACAGTGTGAGACCATCTATAACCAACTTCACTCTTAGTAGTTAATACTTGGTGAATGCTTTATTTTTTTCACTCACCACTTTTCCAATTTATAATGTGTTTTGAAAAGAACAGTAATTAAACTTATTTCAGTTTCAAAATGTGCCAGGAAAGTAAACAGTACACATGTAGCTGTTTCCAGTGTCTGGCTTTTATCTGCTATCACAGATCTATTAGTATTAATTAGTAAAATCTCTTTGTAATAACACTACCAAAAAAAATTAACTGATAAATATACTTGAAAATGCAGTTAAGAGCCGATTCCCATGTTAATTTCTCAGAGAAATTTCCCACTGGGGCGTGGCTAAAAGCAGAGAAAGTGAATTGGGATTGTACAGAGATTACTATGCATTAGCGTAAAGCGTATCTTTTCCTGTGAAATGTAGAGTGGTATAAGCTCCACACTCAAAGTGAGAGTATAAATTTGACTCAACAAAGCAGCCTGCTTGCAGGAGCTTGCTTCACGCTCTCATTTCATAGCACAAATAAAATGCTTTTTTATCCTGCCTTTGCAAATAGAGTCAAACATTCTAAATAAAGTAAAATGTTCTATCAAGGGGACAAGCAAAGAAATTATGTTTCAGGAGATTGCCTGATAGTGAAATGAAGGCAGGGTAAGAAGGTAATACGGTGAACTCATACAAGCCCACAGAAATGAATATAGTGGGTTCATTTTTTTCTTTCATGTTGCCTTCAGTCCATGCAGCCCTGATCTCTTCATTGTCACTTTGGTGGATTAGCAAATGGCTCTGACATTCAGCTGCCTGCTGCATGGGCGGACCTGCCAGAGCTGGCATAGTGGGGTGTGCTTCTCCAGAAGTCTGCAGAAAGAACTGAATTCATACTCTTCTTAGCCATAACAAGAACCTGTCACTATCTCCAGAGATTACAAACATGGGCAACATTTCTCCCTCTACCATGCAAATTCTCATATGCACTGCTACTTCCTCTATGGCAAATAACAAGGTTGCTTACTGTTGCAGTGTTTATCTATTGAAATACTGCTATTTCAAGAATGCATGAATATCTTTCAAATTTCCTTTCTTTAATTTTCAAACCCATGTTACTTTCAAATTTGTCAGATCTCTGATTTTGGCAACATGCAAAAGTTTTCTGAGAATCTGAACATAATTTCCTCCCCTTGAATTTCCCTGTTGCTATGCTAGGACAGGTCCAAAGCTCCACCTTTCAAATGGTCACTTACATATTTAAAATGATGGGAGCACATTTGCTGGGGGAAAATGAAGCTACCACCAAGAGGGAGGGCATTCACCTAAGTGGAAAACCCAGGTTCAAGCCTCTTATGTAAAAAAGACAGAAGAACAAACTGACCTTTGTTCCCTGGTGGTTCATAGGACATTCATTAACTGGTAGTCTATGTTAGGTTTTATTCAGGCTGAACCATAAAATCCTTCTTGAAACTGAAGTTTTTGCTGAAATTGGTATATTTCTGGTAAAAGAAAAATCTCTTCTCATTTCAGCTAACCAACATTTTCACTGAGAGATTCTGACATAGTTCTCATGGTAAAGAGGTATTTTAAAATTTTTATTATGATTCAGTAGTGCTATATTTATGTACAGTACATTACATTCTGTGTTTACTTAATCTCAGAAGATATAACAGTAATATATAGAACAGTTATGCACAGTGGGAAGACTTTATGTATACATTTGATATATTAACCTGCAATTGTTGTATGTTTATGGAACAGCAGTGTAAAAATATAAAATACTATAGCACTTGATCTTTGATGACATTATTATGCTAATAGATCACATTTTTTGTCTTCTGAAGAGATTTTTCCTTTCCACTATAAAAAATCACCACCTCCCATTATTTTTTCAACACTGTTCTATACACATTTGCCAATAGCAGATTCTTCATTTTCCACAAAATTCTGAGGTCAAAAAGGCAAGATTTGTTCTGAGGTAGACATGACATCATACTAGACCACACTTACGTGTGCACTATGAAGAAATATGAGCATTCTTAGCTTCTACCAGCCACGTTTGAGTGCTGGTTCTGCTATATTTTGCAGCTTGGACCAGCAGCCATGACTTTGGTCTCCTCTTTCAAGCTAAACCAAAAATGTAGAAAGCTGTCTCCAATGTTTCTGTTGGATAAATATATAAGTTTGCTTTCAATATTTTTTAAAAAATGTTGGATTTTATTGTACTATAGTTCTGGACTTGCTGTGGTCTTTTGGGCTAACTAACAGCAAAGGACAAAAATAGACAAATTAAAGAGCTACTCAAAAATATTTTGGCAGGAGGTCCTTGCACAGGACACTAAGGACTCGAAGTGGGAATTTGATGTTTTCCTCACACTCATAATGTCTTTTTTTTTTTTTGTCAGCAGCTGAAAATCTGGTTAGCTGTCTCTAGAGCAGTTCTCTTGGAGCACATTTACAGAAACCACCAACGAGCTAATAACAGCTGGGAAATAATATCCTGGCACCCACATTTTATCTCAGGACTGCAGCAGGTGGCAGTCACTGTTGTGCCATAATTTTCTTCTATTTTCTAGAAAGGGTTTCTCCAGCAATGTGTGGAATTCTACTTTAGCATCAGTAGTTCTGAGCTGCAATACATTTTTCTCCATTCACTGCTATAGCCAAGAAATTTCCTATATACTCAAAAATGCGTCTTGTATTAATGTTCATTCTAAACCAATTCAGGCATCTTATTTGTCCACATTTTCCTCATCTTCAGCATCTGGTTGAAATGCAAGAGAAAGCCTGGGCAAAGAACTAAGAACACCTCTAAAATTTTTCTCTAAATTTTAGTTATTTTAACATAAAGGATGGCTATACCTTTTTTTCATAAGTTCAATTTTTCTGCCTTCATTTGTTTTCATGCTGCTTACAGTCTATTTTGAGTACTTTTGTTGATTTTTGTCACCTTAGTTGAGGATGTTTAGAGCTGCTGAAACCCTGCAGGAAAGGCTTATGTAACTGTGGTTGACTCTTTACAGCTTAGTGAAGGAAGCATAAACAGTTCTCACTTGCGAGATTCTGTTTTTCCCTTCCACCACTTCAGTGGACAAACTTTCTTGCTGAGACACACTTGAGAGATGTTGCAGGAGATTAGATGAGGCTCATGGAGGTTAGGGCTATCAGAAACAACTGCTGAGCATATATAGGCATATCAAATGAAAGACCATGCTGGAATCCACTTCTACCCTGCATGGGTTATTTTCAGAGACAAGGGGAAGTGTGTTTCAGTACATAAATTCTTAAAAACTAAATTTAACATCCAGAAATGTCTTTTCTGTATTTTGAAATTAGCCAGCAAACTTTCTGTCTTGCTAACTAGGCCAGTACATTTCTAAACGACATCAGTTTGCTCCACTTTCAAATTTACTTACGGAGAATTACCTAGTGCAACTGCTCCAGTACTTTAGGTCTCTGTTCACTAGATTTTCTTTCAAGTTATTTTGATAAATGGACATACTGACATTTCCTAACCACAGTAGATGATTTTACAGAACATCTTGGGAGGTACAGACCAACATTTTTCACATATGGTACAGTTCAAGTGAAAAACACTGCATATAATTAATTTACCCTTTGGAGAACACAACTTAGTGAAACTCTGGGTTACAAAAATACAATATTATATGGAAAAATAAGTTACTAGCCCAACTCATACTTACACCACTGTGGTAAAACACATCCTTCTAACACGAACAAAAACCTCATGGATTTAGGATTGCTGAGAAAAGCCAGCAATAATGACTTCCATGTATTTATTTTTTTTTCCCTCGAAATCTCAAGACAATTTTAAAACTGCATTGCTGCTTTCTTCTATGTACTGTAGTCCTAAGAGAAACTTTAATAATATAATTGAAAGAGTAAATAAATAAATAGAAAGGTGAAATGTGCCCTCCACCATCATACACTCATTTGTATGCTTTTCCTCCCACTTTAAGTCAATTTTCATCACACTGCGAAATTCCCTTGAGTCCATATTTCACTCAGATGCCTTTAGAGCATTTCTCTCTTTTCTCCTCTCCCCCAAAATTCAGTTTGTCACTATAATGTTTGTCACAGGTCTTTATTTTTGAAACCCATCATTTTGCCTCATTTACAACAGTAATATGCCTGCAAAGAATTGTATTAATATTTTAATAATTATTAATAAATTAGTTGCATTATTATAATATAATTGCTGATAACCCACTTTAACTTGTCTGACAAAGAACTGCTGGAATGAAATAGTGACTAGGAATGAGGCTTTGACATGGCATAGTCACAAATTTGCCTAGAAGAAATGGCATTGGAGGGTATCTGTGTCATTCCCATTTCATTTGAGATAACCATGATGGTTTTGTTAACACAAAACCTTAGGCTCCTTCAATGGCTATTGGTCCATTACATTTGGAAGCACTTCCTAAATAGGGTATGAAATCGTATATCCATTTTTTTACAGAGACACTAATGGAGAGCAAACAATGCAAACTGACCTTAACGCTACTCAACATTTAAATTTAGCTGAGGAATTTCCATCCTAAATTCAGAAAATACCTTCTTAAAGATAAACCCTGAAATATATTGAAGATGCATATTATGTATGAAGTATTTTATTATTAACCTTGTCTGACATCTAGTAAACACTTCAGAAAAGCTCTTTTGGTCTTTAGTTCATTGATTTTAATGGAAACCAGAGACCTATTCTATAAAGTACATATAGAAGGCCATATACCACAATGCAAGTAATTTGGCATACATCCATAAGTCTTGAAAGAAGAGGCACTTAGAAGTGTGAATGTGAATTGCTTTGCAATCTGCAGTGTGGTAATATAGCTGTCAACCATATTTCATGTTGCGCAGGACTATGGATAGAAAGCATCTCTGAAAGACAAGATTTTTAACTAACAGAGACTCAATGACTGACATCCAAATACTTTTTTTTTTCTACTGGGGTCTAAAAAGCCCTGTGAAGAAGTGCAGTAAAGAAGACTGCCTTTCAGAGAACTTACCTAAAATGCAGTTGAAATATGAAAAATCCTTCTATAGAGTATACATACAATTTTAAAGAAAAAGAAGATCAATGTACTTGCATACAGTCGGAAATGTGAAAGGTGGTGGTTTTGGAATGGAGGGTCTGTGACTCCCTAAAAGGTTTCAATTCCTTCTGAGTTTGCACCCTTGAGTTTTACTTTGGGTTATGAGGTGAAAAAAATTATACTCAAAACAATACCTATAAAGCTGCCAAGATGCTCCTTTCTTAAAGATGAAATCCTTAAAAAACCACGAAGTCTTGGCAGCATTTTTACCTGAAATTATCTGTTCTGTAATATTCTTTGGCTATTTAGCTTCACTGAAAAGTTTACAAATTTTGGCATATCTCATCTGAGTTCTAGTCTTGTACCAGATCATGAACACATGAAAATCTCTACTTGCTTCTGCTTTCATTATGAAAGTTTCCCCCCTATTTATACATGGCCATCTAAATCAGACAGAAGTGCTGAATTAACATTACAGTAATCTGTAATGCGTTAATTCATCCGTAATGCACCTACATTCATCTAAAAAAAGACAAATTTGACTTCTGTAGCAAAATAATATGATTTATACTAAAACCCTTTTTTTCTTGCACAACTTTCAACCATTCTTTGATGTGTTATGTGTTCTGAATAAGCCATCAGATTTCTCTATGGTGCCGTTTCCTCCTATTCTGTTATATCACGATAGTATTTGCTTACCTCTGTAAAGATGCTTGGACAATTTAGAATGAATGACTTAAATACAATTATTACTTCTATGTTCTAACCACAGTATGAGCCATATATAAGAAAAAGGGCCTTCAAAATGAAAGAGGTTTTAAGCATTCAGGTTCTGGAATGATGGGAAGGGTTTGAGTTATAAACCCAGTAATATTGCATTGAATGCAATATTGCTGCATAGAAGGAATTAATCTTTCAAAAACCTCTTCACCTCTAGAAACCTTAGAATTTAATAACCAGTTCAAATTAGTCCAATTCAGGATGTAATCCAAATAACTTTCCTCAAGAAATGATAAAGAAAATACTCCTGCATGTTTGGTGTCCTGTAGCTTCTACCACACACTCAGTACATGTTTTATTTTATATCTCTCTTCTTTTCAGAAATCAATTATAATTTAAAAAAAAAAAAAGTTTCAAATTGTTAAGAAGGAAACCAATGCATTTGATAGTGGATAAAGCCAGGGTCAGTGTCTGATTCGCTGGTGCTTTCCCAGGCACGAGACATGTTTTCCCCTGGGGTCATCAGGTCCAGGCAAGCTGCATTCTTTCTGCCAGGCACTTTGTAATGTGCAATGAACAGTGCCATTTATTTTCATTTCCTCATACTTAATTGCATGCTTCTTGCTTCCAATATTAAGTCAGAAGGCAGGTGGTAGAAGCAGTAAACTAAACTACTCCTAGCTGTCAGAGTTACGGACCATGCTACTCTCCTTTTGAAACAACCCGATTGTTTACCATTCAGCAGAAACTGCTGAACTGGAAAAACACTTGCTTCCATTGCACATTCAATAGAGATTTTTTCTTTTCTTTGGAAAAAAAAAAAAAAAAAAAAAAGAAGACAACAAAAATGCTTAGCAAACATAGGCTACTTAAATTTATCAACAATTTATCACAGTAGTAGGAAGAAACAGGTAAAGTTACTGTTTTTTGTAAATGTACTGAAAATATTTTTAAGGTATAGATGGATGCCTGCTTTAGCCAAGTAACACATCAGTAATAATACTTCTGGAATTAATGAATTCAGTAGAAAGCTAGTTAAAAATTTAATGATCATGCCTGAATATAAAAATAAGACATTTATTAGGTATGCAAAATTTAAGGTTATTGTATTTGGAATTATATTATTTTGTTTATTGCAGAAGGTAGCATTTATTTAATTTTCACCTCTTATAATTAATAAAATAAAGTTTTATCAAAGACCTCACTAAACAACTTAATTTCTCTTTATGATGCACCTGGACTTTATTTCTGATGTATTTTATAGATGGGTATGTCACCTATACAGACAAGTTAGATTTATTAGCATATTTATGTCACCTATTACATTCATAAGTAGCACTTTATAAGGTACAAGAACTTTTTCAAGTAATAGCTTTTGCCACAGATTTGTGTTAATGTTGAAATATTCTGCTGAAACAGATACTGAAATCACTTCATATTGATGTTAAAAAGGAGAAAGGGGAAAATCTAGAGTAACAATAAATATATTCATGATGCTTTAAAAATTATTATATTTTATTAATATTTATATTAATTTCATTTATTGATTATATTATTTATTGTATTTATTATACTCATAATACTTTTTAAAAGTTGTCACTCCAGTGATTTCTAACTCTACACACTGTTTTTATAAGAAATGAGGTGCCAGCTATTCCTTCTGAAATTATCTAATAATGTTAAGCCATAAATACAGGATTTCTACAAATACTTGCTTATTTGCATAATAATACAAGTGTTAGTAACATAACCAGCAAAAATTCATTTTAGCAGAACATGCTCTCCATTTTAGTTCGTAAGTTTTCTATGTACATGTCCTATGCTAATTAATAACTCTAATAGTATACAATTTCCTGTTTATCATAAACATACTGCTGTTCACTTTCTGTAATACACTACTAAAAGATTATTGATGCTGTTATCACTGGATAGCATATTTCAGCTGCAAGAAATACAAATACAGGCAAGTTCAGGCTCAATGCTGCTAAATTTTTCATGCAAAATTCTACATGGGAGACTTTACACCTTGGCACTACACCCTCTTGAAGTCAGCAGAGCTCTGAGCTAAAGAAGGATTACCTTGCTTGCCCAATAAAATGGAATTGTGGAGCTTCGTATCAAGAGGAATGAGACATCCCATTTAGAAACAGCAGCAACAACACAGTAGGCATACTTTATTAAACCAAAATCCAGTCCTAATCTCATCTGAAAAAAAAAAAGATATAAGCAGGTAGGCAAAAATTAAGCTACATTTTTAACTTTCCCACTACCGGCAAATCCTGACTGAATTTGTTTACCTTTATTAAAAATCATTTTCTTCATAAAATCCTATGGTGTATCCAGACCATCCTAAACTGAAGATCCAATTACTAAGAAATGAGTGGGCAAAAGTTTAGTATCTTGAAAGCTACTGAACTGTCTAAAACATCAAATTTTGATTTTCTTGTATGACATAGCTTTTAATATAGTTAATTTTATTTCTTTTCAATGAAATTCAAGTTTGCAGACATAGGTTCTACAGGTACTCAGGAACCTCACCAGATTTCAAAGCATCCATATAGTCCCATGAAAATCAATGGAAGTTAAACATCTTCTGAAAATCCCAATCAGTCTTTTTTCTTTCTATTCTTTAGCATTAAAACCTCATAGGAAATATGATCTTTGAGGCCAGAGTTTTAACCTCATTAAAATACCTACTTCCTAAGTGGAAAGCTAATTTGTTCTGCCTTACAATCAGTGGTGAAGGACCAATAAAACTTGAGGTGGGGTAAGCAATTTGGAGTTGACCACCACTTTCCATATCCAATTGGAAGAACCCAGGGTGACACCCTTTTTGCCCCTTACCTAGGCACCTGAAATTAGGTGAAATGCATCAGACCTTACAGACTAAAAGTAAGTTCTCTTGGATGTATCTTCAAAAAATGGAAGACCATTTCCCCATCACTCTGACCAAGGTTTTTTGCTCCACTTCCCAGCCCCTCTTTTGTGATCTGTACTTTAAGACAAATTAAAGACATACCCTGGAAAAAAAAATGGGGAATCCCAATTGAATGCAAAGAAAGCTTTTAAATTCTGAAGAATAAAGGGTTTATGATCTTCCTCTGCCCTCAGGATTCTCTATTGCCAAGTTCTTGGTAACAGTATTTTTAAATCACTTTGCATTACCAAAGCCCACCTATATAATGAAGAACGAGCATAAGGAGCAATTTCAGTCTTTCCTTACTCCAGTAATGCACTATATAATAACTTTTTGAATATAAAAATATTCCTTTTTTGGTGGGGGAGGGGGGTGGAGGGAGAGGGGAGAAGAGGGGACAGGACAATTTACCACTTAATAGAATTCCTGGCATCCAGCTTAGCTAGCAAAATTTCTTAACAAGTTCTGGGGAGACCTAGGCACACAACAGAAACGACCTAGAAAAGTCAGTGCACTCAATAGAAACTGAAAATATCAGAGGGAAGGGACTATTAGAAGTCTTTATTTTATACAGGTATATTACATTTATCATGCATAGGGGAAGAGAACTCTGGCCATCGAAGAGTCACAACATTGTCTTATTATAAGGACTGCTTTCACAACCCAAAGGGGAATGAGTCTTTCCTCACACCTCACACAGTCTTTCCTCCCAAAGACAGCCAGATGCAGAAATATTTTCCAGCTCCTGTCCTACCAAAAATTTCATTAGGAGAGACAGAGAAAGTAAGATGGTAGCAAGGTGAGTGATGTGCATTACAGCCTGCAGCAGAAGAGACCCAGGATCCATCACTTAATTAAAAAATAAAAGAGTGAACTTTTCAAAATTAAATGTCTTATACCCAAAAGACAACTAAGTCTCCCTTTCTGTAAGAGAAAGCCCTAGTTACTAATTCCTTAGCAGTCCCTTATTCCATGCACACTCAGGAAACCATTAGTTGGGAAACGTTCTGAAGTGGGAATGCTGGAGGGTCAAATTAATCGACAGACCACTAACAGCTACTAGTTAAGTTATATAGGTTAGTTGTAGAAAAGAATGCTTACTTTGAGAATTCCAGTAGGGCTTTAATGTAAAAGACCATGCTGCTCTGCATGGTTAATGCATGGTTAACATGTTTTCTATCCATAAAAGATGTCTCTGTACTGCAGACAATAACTCAGGATTAAAATGCTCCTGGCCTTATCCTGCAGTTGATCTGGGGTATTTTGAAATTAGGCAAGATAAGTACTCATAGTACTAAGCATAAAAATCAGACTCCAGCCTGACATATTTTTGGAAATTAAGGGTCTTTCCCAAAGGACTGAACTGTTTGTATTTTTAAAGTCAATCAAAAGCCTTGATTTTTGCAGACTCAAGACCAAAGTCCTCACTGAAAAAATCATACCATTTAGAAAAATGATGATCCTCCAAAGATATATTTATTGGACTTCAGCCAAGAAGACTGCTGAACATAATTACAGCACTAGCAGTGACAGGTTGGCATGCCTGCAACACAGAGTGCTTTGGGCTAACAGAACCAAACAAAAAAAGAAAATCAAAAGTACAAAATCCACTTCCTTATACGTTTGTGGACTCCACCCTTTTTTGGACTGCCATTGTGATACTGCATTTGGAAGCATCCAGAAGTGTTTGAGGGCTGACTGTAACTTAAAGTTTAAAAGAGACATCTAGTATTTAGATGAATATTAAAAACATTTCCTGTTGCCATTTAAAGAACATTCAGTGTGCAATCTTGCAGATCACTCATTCACAGGTCATGTCTATGTATCTACAAATTTCCAAACTGCAGTATTTGTTTTTTGTCTATGCAGATGAATACCCCAAAAATACCACTAACCCTTTGACACGATAAGTGACTCTGTGGGGATTTTATTGCTGAGATGCAAAACTCTGGAGAGTCATGCAATCATGCAATCTAATTAGTCTTTTAGACAGTGAAACATCATTCAGGGGAGAGATACTTTCCAAATAATATTATCAGGATTGTCTTTTCCCTACCTCTTCCCTAAATTGTTTCCACAGACATAGATGTGCAGAAATACACTGCCATATACTATCCAAATGACTGTCCTGGATCAGATCATTTCTGCTTAGACAGACCATTGTTTTTTGCTGAATTTCATTTAGAAAGGCTTTTTGAGCTGTAGACCTAATCTTTACAGAGTGCACATTGATGAGTACATGTTGAAAATGAAGAGAAAAATATTTGTAAGTTCTGTCATTCCCTATACTGCATTTCAATTTCATTTTTTATGAAGGCATTTGAAAACAGTGGAGAATATAGTTTGAACCTTTATCTTTATTTTAGTTTTCTCATGTCAAATTATAAAAGGCAGATCCAAATTCTTTGGTTACTGCAATTTAA
This sequence comes from Muscicapa striata striata, assembly GCA_030060385.1. NCBI lineage: Eukaryota > Metazoa > Chordata > Aves > Passeriformes > Muscicapidae > Muscicapa > Muscicapa striata. The sequence goes on from JAREIS010000240.1 coordinate 97,278, forward strand.
TTTACCTCCAAAGATGCATTTTTTTTTCTACTTTTTGCTGTATAGTTGCTCTCAGCTGAAATTGCTCAGTCATAATGAAAACACACTTACTGCATTCCAAATACTTGCACAAGTATGCATTTGGGGAATAGTTTCCTTTCATTTAAAGTTATCTGCAAGGAAAAATACTGGTAAAATATACCATTCTTGAGAGAGTCTTCAGAAAAAGTTAAGCAGAGTTTAAAAAAAATATATTTCAGGAGACTATTCTATTGAGCTCTAATTTGAGCAACTCTAGTGTAATGCTGATGTCTAATTTTTGCTATCATTTCTGCTCAGGATTTTCCCCTCCTCTCTTATGGAAGCTTACAAGAGTACCATGCAGTTTCATAAGAGGGCTGGATATGTTAACTCATCCTTAAATTTCTTACCCTTGCTCCTAGCAAATGGATTGCAAATTAGATAAAGTAACTACTCTTTTCATACTGTGATACAGAACACATTTCAAGCCATTCACTCATTAGAAAAGAGTATGACTTCCTTGAGCTGCATTATCAGAGCCAAATGTTACATAAACTACAAAATTACATATTTATTCTGTTTGAGGTACTTAATTCTTAAATTTGTTCATTCATCCATGCCTAACGGAAAAACTAGGTTATTGCACACTCAGTCAGAAGAAACAATTGAAAAATAATTACACTGTAGCAAGGGCCCAAAATTCTTAAACCTTGATAAACCTTCCAAAAAGTTTCCATGAATTTCTCAACTTTCTTTTTTCTTTATCCCCTCTAAACCCTTCCTTCAGTATTGCAAGTTCATTTACTAGCAAAATATGTCTGCTGAATGGAAGCAACCACTTATTCTTTTTCAACGCTATTGCAGATAAATGAGGGTAAGTATACTTATTAAAACACATATATTGAACAAAATTTGGATGAAGAATTTCTCTGTAATCTTTAAAGTTACATAACTACAAAAGATAATGTTAGCAAATTAAACATTCACTTGGCTAATTAATGCACGTAATTAAAAGTAAATAATCGTTTTTTCATTCAAATTAAGGTCTCTATTCAAAAAAGCACTTAAGAATATCCTGCTCTTTAATGTGCCAACTATACTCCTTTAGGCATATGACCATCCAAATATTTAAGGATGCACTTAGGCATGTGTTTAAGAGGTCTGCTGAAACCAGATGTTAGTCTAGAAAAGCATGCAAAGGAGAGCATTCATCCCCCTTGGACTGAAGAATCTATTAAAAAAATCAAATCAAATCAAATTCAAAAATCTGAATCAAAAAGAAGCAGAGCAAAACAGAGTAAATGTTCATCCCAACTGAAACAAAAAGCAGGAAATGCTCTCAGAGGCTGACAAAACCTGGTGTTTCTACCACAGAGTCCAAAGAAGTAAATCAAAGGAGTAAATACAGAAATTCACAGCACTTGCTGCAAAACCCTCTTCAGAGTTTCTTGAAATCAGTGATTAAGATCTTCCTAAGTAAAGAGGACAGAAAAGGCTGTCAATACACTAGCTGGTATCACAACTAACCTCTACATAATTAAAGCCTTTTTTCATATTCACTTTGTTAGAAGATTGTCTGCTTAGCAAACTCATAATGTAGCACAGACTGTTCATAGTTTTGCTTTTTTCACTACCACAACACCACAGCAACCTAAACACCAAATATTTATTTTCTTTCTCAAACACTGCAAGTTATTTTATGAAAAATGTTATTCAAATTGGGCAATACGTTGACTCATTCTGTTTGTCTCTCTTATATGTATCTCTAAGGCACCTATCACCATGGTGCCTAAATGCTGTAGTACTGTAGTATTTGCCAGCTTTCTTGTATCATAAAAGTGGTATCACCATTTTTGTCCACTTTTATATAGCCTTGTTATATAAACTCCACGGAAGTAACAGCTAGGACAGATCAGTCATGGTTTAAATGCAAAGAGATGTTTTCTGTAGTAATAAATAGAAATCCTTAGTAAAACTAATCATCCTTACTGTTTCCTTCAGTCTTCATTTACTCTGAAAATACAGTTCCTACTAATAGAAGGTGCTCTTTTCATGAAGGCTTCTCTGATTTCAAATATCCTGGACTCTTAAAATCACTTGTGTTGCACCTCCAAATCAGCTCTTATAACCCACAGCTGCCCACAAAACACTGCACTGTCCTAACAATTTTTTTTAGTACATAACTCAACTTATTTCTCTCCTTAGAACTCATTCAGAGTGCATCATCCTCTAAAACATACTGCAATCATTTTCACTCCAGACAAATGTCTTCCAACAAACAAGTTATGTTATTTTAAGACCCAGCCTGTAAACAATCCTGCAGAGCTTCCATGCTACTACAAAACAGATGAGGGACAGAATCAGCAACAGTCTTAAAGATACACCTTCTGCTGATGGTAAAAGTCAAGACCTTTTTTTTCCCCTCCTCCTCCTTTAATAGCAGTCAAATGGAGAGCACAGGAAACTGCAAATAAACTTTATATTTGAATAAAAAACATGGGTCAAAACATTGTGATGGTGTATTTGGCTCAACTTAAAATAGAATGATTTTTCTCCCAAAATATTAAATGGAAAAAGTATAACAAGAAAGAAGTGAAATGGAAAATTGCTAAAGCTGGAGAACATTACACAGAAAAAAAAGAGCAGCATTTTTTTCTAACAGCTCTGAGATTACATGAGAAAGAGAGAAAGGATGTGGAGGAGGGGAAGAGAGAGGGAGAGGTAAGACAAGGGAACATGAAGCAGACTGAAAACAAAATAGAAATAATTGTTATGGAAAGACTAAAGAAATTAAGAGAGAGCACAAAATCAACAGAGGCACATTCAAGACTTTAAATATTCTGCAGAGTAGGTTTTCCATAAAAAACTTAAATGTTAGTGGACTGCTCATCATTTATAGAACTGGATTTTTTGTAGTTCATCTTGCCATGGGCCAGACTGCTTCCCTTACCTACATGTTTTACTCTGTGGAGTTTATCTTACTCTCTGCAATTCCACGTCATAGTTAAGATATAATTCTTAGCCAGTGTTTTAATTAAAAACATTTTTTTTTAAACCATCGATAAGACAGGATTATTATTGGATGGCAAGTGCCTCCAAACAGAAAAATGTCTCACTTTTTAGTAGTTCTCAAGGATGGCAACAAAGTTTGACAGCTGACATTTGGGGAAGCAAAAAGAGCTTGAAATACTACATTAATATAGCATATTTTTTCTTTCTTACTGGAACATATACAGAGACATTGTAAAAATAAATACTGTCCTCTAAATTTAATATTCAGATTCTTCATTGATCATGACACTTTATCATGAAATGAAATGTATTTTTAGAACATCCAAACCCATATGAAAGTGATGATTATATATATATATAGCATCTTACATCTTCAAAGAGTTTGTAAATAGCAACACCTTCATTCTCATCCTATTTCACTAATGCAAAATGTACAACTTGACATCAGAAATACGTAAAACAAGAAAATTTAGATTTTTCAAAGTACAACTGATATTACAGAGATCTAAAATTTCCACTGATATGTGAGAAACTTTGCCTAGATAAAAACTAGGTCTCTGTGAATTTCCACTCTGTGGAGGTGGGCACAGGCATGAAACCTCTTCCTTTGCAGAAAATAAATGAACATCACCATTTCTTTTCAGTATTACAAAATTTTTTGTTGACTGAATGTTCACAACCTCAGCCTCCCAAGGCATCAAATAATATCATTGATCAGATATAAATGAATCAGTCAAAGCTATTCAGCTCATAACTATCCTTTTTCTATGTTCTAGAAATGAGTGGTTGTATTTCTGTATAGCCTGTGGCTATACATATAGCCATATAACTAAGGCGTAGCTTAAAATCCTGCCACATCTCATAGGTGTATATGACTGCATAGGCTGTATTTCAGTACATTTTTGAAATTACTTAATTTGATGTATCTTCTTGCAGCTGGCCTACTGAACTTCAAGACTGCTAGCACAGCCAGTTGCTATGAGAGTTTAACCCTTTTGTAAAAATTCCTGATAACTCTGTGACTGCTGTTAAATTCCTGGACAGATTAAATGAAGCTCACCTCCCTCTAGATCTGAAACCTCTTCAAGCTGCTTTTTTAAAGCCACATAACAAGTGTTTTGTCCTTACATTACCGTTTCACTTTTTCTTCCCTGTCTTAAAGGAATTTTCATTCTTCTAGTTCTCATGGGAAATTGTTTTAAAATTCAGGAACCTGACCTTAGGTTGCATTGAATATTCCCATTGACTTCAGGCCATAAAAAAGGAAAACTGTGAAAAAGAGTTATATTCTGTCAGGAAGAATATGGCTCCAAATGCTGGAATCATCCTGACAGCTCTATTTCAGAAGTTAGCCAAGGAGAAAAAAGGGGCCAGACATCTTTAAAATTACACATACCTCACACACATGTATACACATACAAAGCATAAAGGAGAAATAAAAAGAAAACCCGGAAAGAAACCCTGCCAATTTATCAAGTGCCAGATGAATTATCCCTAAGACTTTCATAGAAGCATCAGCCGCCTTATTTTAAGGTGAAATTTTATTTCAATCTCAGCTGCAGCATAATCTCAGATCCATCCATTCACATTTCCCTCATTCCCCTCCTTCCCTCACAGTCCCCTCTCAGTTCCCAACTCACATGCTGAGAAACTTTGAGGCATCATTTCCTCTCCAGTACCACAGGTTTCATGTGTCTGTCTAGGAAGAAATTGCAGGAAGAAGATTGGATTGATTAAAAAAACCAAACAGATTAGTAAGAAATTTATATCCATGAATTTTCATCCTAGTTGAAGCTTATAAACTGTGCATAACTTTTATGTGTTTCAGAGTATTTTTAACATTCTCCCCACCAAAGAACATTCTAGAGAAAACTAGTGGAGTTATATGGAAAAAAAATTGGAAAACTGGATCTATGTGGGGTGTCTAGCTCTTACTATTGTTCCCACTCAATATCTACTGTTTATTTTTCCTGCATGATGGCTCTGCTTCAAGCTCTCTGGAAATTACACTACACAGACAGTCCCTGGAGGAAAAAAAAAAAAAGCATTGGAATTTTCCAGTGTTTGGTCTTCCCTAATACCAGAAGTACATTTCACCTCTGAGTTTAGCAAGCAGACTCTTAGGTGCTGTTTCATTATTGGCTTAAGCTACTCTAAGTATGGAGTGTGCCAGGAGGCAGGCCCACTCACCACCTTCCTCCCCATCCTGGTCTCAGACCTAGGTAAATATTCCTCTTGTTTCATCATCAGTTCTCATGCTGCCTCAGAGTCAGCCAAATCAAAAATACCAAAATGATTCACCTGAGATCTGAGCCACACACTAATTTTCAGATGGCTCCTGACACAGCTGACCTTGAAGCCTTGAAGCTCATTCTCCCTAGGGAGATAGCAGACTATGCAGCTGGAGCAGGAAGGAAAAGAGAACTGTACCACCATCTTCAGCAGCAGCACAGATTTAAATTTGCTGAAGCCTACTGCAAAACCACATCTTCTTTATGCTAGGAACAACTCCCAAGAGAACTAAACTATACAAAAGAAAAAAGCAGACCTTGACCCTTGATTTTAGTGTTTAAGGAAAACAAGAAAATACAGATTCTCCCGAATCAGAAATGCCAGATGGCACAGAGACATATTTGAGTATGTTTCCAAAGCAGAACTAGTAATAACACCCCACACCTGGATGCTGTGCCTGCACTAACTCCTCACTTATAAGCAATACTAGTAATTATGGGACAATATCCCTTAAGCTGTGTGTGAAAATGTGAACCTCTACAAATTTCCTTCTAATAGGTTAAGGGAGAAATTGTCTGGCCTTTTTGGGTGTGCATGGAGAGCACTTTGAGAAGCTGCTGGAAGACACAATAATACACATGGGCTGCAGTCCCAGCTTTCAGCAGTAGTGATCCTATGAGACTGATTGTATTAACATTGCTGGTTTATACCTTTTGGTGCCCAGTCAGCTCAAGTTTACTGCATTCCAGGGTTTGAGCTGGAATATTAGGAAACTGCATCTATTAAAAATTTGAACCACTGCAACACATTAAAATATAAGAAAAGCCTTTATACCACCTAAGACAGGCAAAAGGCTAAGGAAGCAGTGAACACAAGCCTAGTCCAGACTGATTTTGTTGGCTCAAATTGTGCCAGTGGGCTGGTTTGCTTCTGGGTCAGGAGGAAAGCAGTTAACTGCCCTTGTGCAATTCACCACCACAGGAATACCTCAGTTTGATGCAGAACTATCCAGAGAACCTGAAATGCTGCAGAAATACTTCCATTTTTAATAGCTGACAACAGCAACTCTAAGTATTCCATTTATATTTCTGCTATGATACTTCAGATGATCTTATCCTGGAACACTTGTGTCTGGTGACTAATTACATAAGAATTGTTCATTTTTGTCCTTACTACCCCAGAAGTACGTTCACAAAGTTAGTCCTTTGTCTGTGACACACTTCTGAAAAACAAAAAGGCAGAGAAGCCTGGAGATTTGATTAGTTTCTTCCAAGATATTTAATTGCTATTACAGTCAGAAATATGAAATACACTATAATTTTCTTTTTGAGGGTAAAACTTGGGTTAAATACTAGCACAAATTTCACATGATAGCAAAGTAATCTCAGGAGTTTTAAAAAACAGAACATGGCAAGCTAGACTTCCAGTGGTTATTTGTGGTTCACTTTATAAATTTTGGGCACAGAATCAAACTTTAACATTCTACTTAGAAAACCAGAATCTTTCTGAAAGATCTTTTATAAATCAGCAAGACTGGAAACAATTTGATAGAAGACTTACTGTGCATGCTCTTTCAGCCATTTCACTAGAAACTTATTTTAGCGTTCTCTGAGGAAGAGATAAACCACAGCTAAGACACAGTTATTAAATCTTCTTTATACATTCTGTATGAAGTGTATTAAAATACAAAAATACTATATTCAAATAAGGTTAAGGGTCTGACTTAAACCCACATAGACATGGAAATTCAGAAATATTGTGTATTCCTACCTTTTACTCTCTTCAGTTGGCTTGGCATTGTAGCAAAAATGACTTGTGCTTAGATTCCTTAAACCTCTTTTTTATGAGAGAGGTTTAAGGAATTTCTCCTTAAAGGTGCTTTCTCTTTAAAGGTACTTTTTATTTTAAGTTTATTTCAGTTTTCATCCTCTTTGTGGATTGGATTCTGCCCTGGACAGTCTGGATTTGTTTGTTTGTTTGTTTTTTTTTTTTGGGGGTGGGGGGGGGGTTGGTTTGTTTGTTTTTTAATTTTTTTTTTTTTTTTTTATAATTACATTTTTTAAAAATGATTCTAGAAACACAGAAGTGAGAACAATGAAGGAAAAGTATGTATGTATTAGTCTTGGCAACCAGATACTCCTACATTTATTTTTTAACACATACCTTACAAATCATGCTCACGAGAGACAGGCAGGCAGATGTAGGACATGAATGACTCTCAGCAAGTGCAAGCACATGCTTCAGCTCTCTCCCATCCCCCATGCAGTTCCACTTATACATATGTAAATATCTATATTTCTCCAGTGAACTAAATAGGAGCCTTGCAGTTGACACTGCAAGACTTTGCACCACAAAATGCCTTGGGGCCTTCATCCATGATGGACTTTTTCCCTTTTTCCTGAATACAACAATGACCAGTGGAGGTCACACTTTATTCAAAAGAAAGTAAGATTCTTGAGATCCTTTTTCCAGGGGGCTGTCAGCCTTGAAACCACCTCCTACATTGTGGTACAGTAGTTTGGGTCTGCTGACCTCTTGGACAAATTGCAAATTGTATCTTCTCAAGATAACTTCAAAGCAGGGAAATTCTACTGTGAGGAGGGGGAGGGGTATCTTAGGAGGATGGTGGTGATTTTTTTCTTATATTCTATGACTGTGAACAAGTCTGAGTTTCTTTTCATTCTCTTTTATTTCAAACTACTCTTTGTTTTTACTTAATTATTGTCAGTATATTATGCAGTCAGGCAACTGTCTCTACATAGCTATTATAAATCTATACATATTCAACAAATTATTAGAAACTTGATAATTTCAAATGTGGCTGGGAGTCCCCCTCCACATATTTCATAGCATCTGATAAATATGTATATTTAACTCTGTTATACTTACACATGCTACTGAAGAGTCCATTTTTAAAGATGAGCAGCCAACATAGACTATTCATTCCCTTCAACTGGTACTCCCACCAACTGCTAAAAAAAAAGAGGAAATGGCCACTCCAATAAGGAAACAGTGTTGATTACATTCTGGTAACCACAGTAAAGGGAGATGATTTGGAGGACATCCACAAATATTAATCTTTGCAGTTTGACTGTGATAAAAGTAAACGATTCAAAATCCTCAACAAAATTGTGTAAGACTATAAAATAATACCAGTAACATAGATTTATCTTAAGATACCATAGAACAAGACACAGGGGATTGAGAGAAATTCCTTAAACAGATAATACTTGACAATAGTAGACAATCTCTGTTAAAGACTAAGAGAAACAGAAAGCAGTAGCCTTGACCCAGAAAAAGTATTTCTGCCTTATACAGCATAAAAGACAGACATTCAAGAAAAGCTCATCCATGAGAAATGGTGATCTCCTATTGCTGCCAAGGTCAGTCAGACCTGTAGTGATATGTTCTGTAAATGCTGACTCCATCACTTACAGTTTTCCAAGGACTTCCTTAACACCCAGAGCTTTTTTATTTTTATTGTGGAACAAAGGTATGACACGAAACTGTCGAACTAGAAAGCCCAGAAAAAGAAGACAGAGAGTTTTTATTAGACTTGAGTGACAACCCCATTGAGAAAGAAACCCTTAATAGTTATAAGGAAGTGGATCTGAAGTTCCTAGAGAGCCACCAAAAAATGCTAAAATCTTAGCAAGGAAGGAAATTTTGCTCTCAGGTCAGCAGTTCCAACAGTTTATCATACCTCTTAAAACTGACTGCAGATGACATGTGGCTGGTGCATCTGTATCAGCCTATGAAGTGTGAATGGGATGAGATTTATTTGCTGCAACAGGAAGCTCTAACAGAAACTCTCAACATACTTTTACTATACCTCAGTCACAACCTTTTGCACTTGAAATGCCAACTGTGCCCCTTGTGTGGTACTTTTCTGATAGCAATCATAAATCCCTACAAAAAAAATAAATTCAAGCAAGTAATTTTACTTTCCCTAGTTAAAAAATAAAGTGAGATAATAGATAAACTGTAATACATTCTAGCCCTATATGCGCTCAGAGAGAACAGAGTTTGGACCTCTCTCTCTATTAACATCTATAATTCTGAGCTTGAAGTACTAATTAAACTCACATAAAATAATGTACAAAGACTACTTTTTTACCCCACTACTTTGGAGCGGGAGCCTCCTGCTGAAACACCTACTTTGCCTGGAGATCTAAGAAACAACCCGCTCTTCATAGAGACCTTGTGAATATAAATGAAAATGAACATTTTCTCTAGCAAAAGACATCTGAAATAGGAAAGAAGAGGTTTTAAGTATGCCTGTAATGATCCTCTCATGTCAGGGAAATTCATGCAGGGGCAATACAGCTCTGTTTGGGGGTTTATCAAATATTAAAATGGTGACATCATTGTTCTGAATTGAAAACTGATTAATCACCTGCTTGGTATCTGTCTTGCAGATGAGAATTCCTTGTTGAATGCTATGGATAAAGTAGTCATACAGACTATTCCTTCCTCTACTTGCCCTCTGTTCAGTCTTTCACCTGACTATTCAGCTGATATATTCATATGTACATTTGTAAAATACCTGTTAATACAGATGGGTAGTTATAATGGTATCACCATTAGTATATATTTGCTCTCAAGACATCTCTATATGATGCAGTCTCCAGATAACATTTACACAATTTAGATGAACCCTCGATTTTTGAAGAAGAAACTAAAATGCCCTCCGACAGCTTTCTAAACTTCAAAATAAACTGTTGAAACCACAACTTTCCTTTAAAGAAATCTAAGTTTCTGAAATCCCAGTACAGGCCTCTGGTATGCTCCAGAAAAAAACAGCACGAAACCAAAAATTCCTGATCCCTTATACTTCTGGATGTCTCATGATTGATTTAACAAGATAAGTGGAAGAGTGGAAAATTGGCAACGTTAGCAGTGGAGTATATCTTGCAATTGAGAACTAGCATACATCACACTGTGATGTATTATTGAGCCTTCCTGCATACCACGTGGACAGTGTAGCTCATACAAAATCCTTGATAGGATAGAAAACACAGAAAGAGAATAAAAGGAACTTCATGTTTCCGTTTGTTTCTCTGACCATGAGAAATAATCTAAAGCCCAGTAAAATGTTTTCTTTTGAGACCAGTCTACCTTCCCTATGTCTGCAAGGCCCCATTTAATTTGGTAACTTGAATTGAACCAGCTGGCAGTGGCTTTGAAACATATGGGAATGGATCAAAGCTGCAAATATGCAAGGTGAATTTTATATTTTTTTATTTCTTTCATGATAATTTAAGTTATTGATTCTTTGAGATATTTTTGCTTAATTCCTACTGTGGGCAATGGCAGATGAGTTGTAAGAACCTTTTGTGAGATGCAAAACACAGCTCAGCTTCAACTCATTTGCCAATTTCTCCTCTAGTGTGTTAAACTGGCTGTGTATCATTTGTTTGGACTGAGATGATATGGCAACACTCAGGTTTTCTCTCTTCTTTGTAGCAAAGTGAAGTCAGGGGCTTTCTTTAACTTTCAGAAGTGTTCTGTACTTCCTTGTAGAGAACAATTTATTTTCATAAAAGTGTGATAATTTGAGGCCCATTATTTTCCCCCACAAACAAACGGGACAGAAGCAATTGTTAAAATAATAAAATAGCTAGCTCTCTCATTACACGTTTGATAACACTTTGTTTGACACACTATCAGGTAGCCTTACAAACTATTTAAATACTCTGAAATATATATTATACCTATTAAGCTTTTATACCATATTGAAGATCTTTTTTTATCACGTTGATTTATCTTCACTTATAAATGCACACACAGAATGTCAACACTTAAAATGAATTAATTTCTTAAAGGATTTAAGTTCATTCTGATGAAGTGACCAGATTAATTACATTGTTTAAAATATTCTGCAATCTTAATATCATTATCATTTGTATCTTCCCAGATCCAAGTGTCATATCCAGTTTAAAAACATGAAACAGGACATCCACACAAAAGCGACAGACCCTTCATCCTATTACTATTTAATTAACTACTATCTAGAAATTGATGAGCACTGACCTCTGTTATGAAAGGTAAACAGTCCTGTGAGTTAGTTAGTAAATCAAAAATTTCAGCAGGAGGGATTTTCTCAGCAAAATCTCATTGGTCCCCTTTTAGCTTATCTGTACCTCCTGGCTACCAAAGTACAGCTCACAAAGTAAGAAGCTAAATGATTTTCTACTCCAACTCTTTTTAAAAATATGCAGGGGAAAACTTTTCTTTAAAGAAGAGCCAGCCTCATGAAGAGATTCTTGTGGTGCCTAGCCTATGAATAATAAATACTAAGCCATCATCACAGTCTCACATTTCCTTCTTTCAAGGAAAATCAGAAAGTCTGCTCTTTATAATAGATGATCAGGTATCTAGTGCTCCCAAATAAAACTGGGAGTAAGATTTAAATGTATGAGATTTAAACAAAAAGATGTAAGACTAATGTTTTTTAAAACTAAGATACTTTATTTCTCTTTGGGTGAGAATATGAGTTTTGTCTGCTGCTGGCTCCCCAACACACTAGACTGACCAGCTGGGTCAGACAGTAAGGTAAACAAGAAAACCTGTCATATCAGACCTAGTTACTTGCTTCATTTCATTCTGTTCATTTGACCACTGCAAAGACACTGCATTCTCCAATGAGACTGTGCCAATGGCCAGACTGGTTGAGACTGAGGGTCTGCCCTACCAGTATTCTGCCTCCAATGATGGCTCTAGACACAATAGCCAAACATGAGGGCAAACATGTAAAATACTTCTGTACTACCATTCCCTACCCCCACGTTTCCACCTCCAGCTATTTTCAGCCCAGAGGAGTTACTGATCCATTTATGGTTTGTCTACCTAATGACCTGCTTAGGTCTCCAGTCTGCTGTGTAAACCTCTTGCGTTCACAATGCTGTTTGGCAAGGAATGCCATACGAGCTCTCCATTGCATGGAGAGTATTTATACTGCACAGTCTAACTCCAGTAGACATATTTAAAAGAAAAACTTTTTTAGTATTGGTAGATAAAAATCATGTTCCTCAAGGCATTTGTTCCTATTTATATGAGAAAGGCAATAACACTCGTCTCATATGCTGGTATAGCAATCTCTTTCAAGACTGTTTTGGAGACATTCACTTGAATGTTGAATGGCTCTAAAAACTCAGTGCCCTTCTGAGCAAATGTTCCTTCCTTTTAAGCTTCTAAAAACTGATTCATTCTTTTAAATGTTTCAACTTTCTTTTTTTTTTTTTCCTGGAAAATGCACTTCCATGAGCTGAAGCGGCCAAATTTGATATACCACTGAATTATGCTACAACGGCCCTTGTTTTCTCAGTTCGTGGAGGCAAAACCTACAATATTAGGTTAATAACAACATTAACCAATATTAGGCTAATAAAAATATTAACAATTTCAGTTCTGGTCTCCACAAAAGCATTATTCTGAAAACCCTAGAGAAGATGTTCCCTACAAAACAAAAGAATGTTCAACAGATTAATATATGTATAGCTCTTTAATTTTTACAAACTGTACAGATAACTGCCAGAAATCTCAGGTGTTTTACCATCTTGATGATTAAATCATCTCTGTAAGTAGCAGCAAAAATTTTATAACTCTCAGGGCCTGCATCATTAAGTACTGAAAATAACCTGAAGTGCTGCGCAAAGCAAATGGTACAGTTGTAAGCTCCTACAGACTCCAAGGACCTGAAGCCCTTCTTAAGGCAGTAATATTTCACATAAATAAAAAGCTAATTCTCTACTTTTTATTATCAGACATTCTAGTCATTCTGGTATTGACATCTCCAGCTCTGCATTAGCATTTCTGTACCTGCATACACTTGTATGTGCCTGCACACACTGGTTGCCTGGATCAACTCATCTCGAATTGCTATATCTCTACCACCTCTCTCCACAACAGGCTGAAAACTAATCCACTGTCCATGAATAACAAGTTTCTCAACAGCAGCTTTTCAATACATAGCTTGCAATCTGTCTCCCATTCACTTTGTCAAATTATGGTCCACATATCAGCCATTTGCAGCAGTGATATATCTGTCAGGCGTCAAGTACATCTCTTGCAAAGGAAAGTCTTTTTTAAGATTTTTTAACTTTCAAAATGTCTAATCCCAAACATGCAAAATAATGAGTCAGGTGCCAAAAAAATCATGAGGGTTTGGATTTTTATTTGGTTTTTGTTTGTTTTTTGGTGGGGTTTTTTTGGGGCGGGGGGGGGGTGTGGGTGTTTTTTGTTTTTTGGTTGTTTTTTAATATGTTAATATCTTTTCCCTTGCTTTCTGGAGCTTTTTCTAGGTCATGTTTCCAAGCTTTTCTACAAGGTGAGAAGAGTTTCAAACATTATTAAAAAGAAAGCAACTGAGATATTTTTGTAATTGCATGTTTAAGAAAAACATTTATTGCCATCAAACTTAAATTCTGTTGAAATGACAATCAAGTATCTTCAGAGATGTTTTTGATCAAATAATCCTGAAATAGGGATATTGCTTCCAACCTGTTTTCTCTAGAGTTTCATTTGCATTACTTAAATACTTTTTTCCAGATAATTAAGCTTTAATGAAAGCAAGTTGTTAGACATGGAAAAAATGACTTAACACTATCTTGAAGGACTCTACAATATCAAAATATCTGAGGTGCATATTATATGTGTATACATATCTGTGTACACAAATGTACATCCTCACATAAACAGATTTCTTCACCTGAAATTCATGATTTGCTCCCCCTCAATACTGAGTCTCAGCGAAATCCTTACAGTGGATTTTTTTTTCAGTGATGAGAAGACAGTTTTGTGTAACAGTTTTGCATTACAAACCTTCTTAGACTCTAACTGGTTTGTGATGTAAATGTTCAAGAGTATTGATAAATGTAACCATTCCTGTTAATCACCAGCATCTCAGCTTGTTTGTGTGGCACTGAGTAATTAGTTTTTATTTAAAGAGGGAAAAGCATTCCTTTCTTTTCATAACACAACTCCTCTGTTGGGCATTATCTAAGCTCAGCATAGTGTCCTTCCTGTATTCTTTCTCTTCCATCCTTTTTGTCCTGATTAAGACTACTGGAGACACAGCAGGACACCCAGTGGGATTGCTCATGGTGTCTTGAAGTCACCTTTTCTTTCATTGTTTTTGCCTGTTAAACCTTGTTATGCTCATCAATCCCTCTCCTGCATCCCACAGGATTCCGAACTTTCCTTTGTCAGCTCCCTTGTTTACTGCTAATTGAGCTCCTCTTCATTTTCCCTACCCCATTTCCTTGTTCTTCCTTCCTCCCACCCAGTTAGGCCATCTCCTCAAATGTCCTTCCTTCATCCTGTGCCTGGTGTCGCCCTGTGCGGCCAGACCAGAGCATCATGATTAATGGGTAGGCTCCAGATGACGAGGTGTTTCACGGGCGCGCTTTACTTCCAACTTGTTTCCTCTTTCCTGGGACATGCTCGTGGATCACAGCGTATTTGCGCCATCACAAACTCTGGGCGACTGCTTCCACTCTGCTGGGACCGGAGACGACGGGCTCTGCTGGCAGCTCGACCCACATCAGCCTCAGAGGGCTGCCAGGGCAGAGCGGTCGGCCGACCCCAACTTTGCCAAATGTCCGGAGGTCTCACAGAGGCACCTCAAGACCTGCCCGCGGCCACACCACAGCCAGGCCCGACCCACACCACCCCAAGCGGCGGAGCGACCCCGCTCCCTGCGGCCTTGCGGCCCGGCCCGGTTCTGCCCCGCGGCGCGCAGGGGGTGCCATAGTAACGGGCGGGGGCCGGGCGGTGCCGGGGGCCGGGCGGAGGGCGCTGCTGAGGGCGGGGACGGCGGCGGCATGGCGGGCGCGGGAGCGCCCCCTCTCCGCGGCTCCCGGCCCCGGCGGCCGCAAATGGCTCTTCCTCGCCGGCCCCTTTGTGTGAGGCACACTCGAGCGGCGGCGGAGCGCGGTGCGTCCCCTGCCGCCGCCAGCCCAACCCAGCCCGGCCGGGCCGGGCCGAGCCGAGCCGAGCCGAGCCGAGCCCGGCGGCTCGGGCGGCCATTCCAGCGCCTCGGCGCCCCGCTCCCCGGAGGTGCGCGGGGGCCCGGCTGCTGTCGCCACCTCCCCCGTCCCCCAAGGCCCTCGCTGTGGTGGGCGACTAAAATACACCTCCACCAAACCAAAGCAAATAAATAATAATAATTTAAAAAAAAAAAAAAAAAAAAAAAAGGAAAAAAGAAAAAAAAAGGAAGGAAAGAAAGAAAGAACAGGGAAAGAACAGAGGGAGCGAGCGAGAGGGAGGGAGGGAGAAGCGAACCAACTCCGAGACTCCCATAAAGAGCGGCACGCACGGAGCGAGCGCCCCGGTGCCGATGCGTGGGGGAAACAATAAGTACTCGAAGTTACCTGCCCTGCCGTAGAAGAAGGAGGGTTCGTGGGTTCTCTCGCAGACATCTGCAGACCGGTGCTTTTTTGGAAGAGATTTTTTTTTCCTCTCCTCTCTCTCTCTTTACAAACCACAAACGGATGTGAGGCAGGGAAGGTGTTTGACTACTGAAGTCAGGCACCTCTTTTTTTATTCTTCTCAGTCTTGTGTGTCCCCCCCTTCCCACACACACACACACACACACACACATACACACACACACTCTCGCACCCCCCTTTTTTTGCACCAACATTAACGACCAAAAGAAAAGGAAAGGAGTTTGCTTGATGTTTTAGTGAAATGGACGTAAGATTTTATTCACCACCTCCTCAGCCTGCAGCCGCTCCTGATACGCCTTGTTTGGGACCTTCCCCCTGCCTGGACCCCTACTATTGCAACAAGGTGACTCGTGTTTTGTGTCGTCCGAGGTGTTTTATCTGTGCTGTCGGTGTGTGCTGTTGTCGCGGCGCGTTGCATGAGCGGGCGCTGCGCTCTGGCGAGCCGCGCACCAAGTTCCCCGGCGAGGCGGAGGGAGGGCAGCGGCACTTGCCGGGCTTTGGGGTTTGGGGAGCGCAGTGCCGCCCGCCGCGGAGCGCTGCCGCCGGGACACACACCGGCTCCCCCTCAGGCACCCCAAATTAAACCCCCGGAGTAGTCTGGGGGCGGGCGGCTGGAGCGGGGGGGTGGGTGGGGAGGCATTTTCCATAACATCTTTTCGGAGAAACGGCGTGGACGGGGATGTTGGTGCGGGGAACTTGCATTTCCAGGGCTCTTGTTAATGAGAAAGATCGCGCCCGCCACAAACCGGCAGAAACTCTGCCCGGCAGTTCATGTGTCAGAGAGCCAAAAAGCACGTTTGTGTATGTGTGTGTGTGTGTGTGTGTGACATATGTGTGTACACACACACACACACACACACACACATTTCTCTCTATGTGCATAGTAAGTCTGCACAGTGTTGACAAGCCGGTTCAGAACATCGGCTCCACTCTGTCCCGGCTGTGCAACTGCCTTACCAATTTCTCTGTAACTTGATTAAACCTCTGCAGATAGAGTCAATATCTGAGGAGAGCTAAGTTTTAGGTCCCCGAGCCCTAGGGAAGGAGGAATCGCAGAGGATACACGAGTTAGCCCATATCCTGGGTCCGGTTCTGAGAGTTTGGTACTGCGATCCCGGAGCACTTTGCGTGACTTTTGCTGCCGAGGAAGGGGGCTGGGGTTCCTGCATTGTTACTGCCGCTGTATCCTGAGCCAGCTGGTCCTTTATGTATGGGCTGCACTTTCTCTGCTGTTACGGAATGGGCTTTGCACGTGAATAAAATGCTGGCCGTAGGAAATGATCGGAAAGCGCGAGTTACCCAGAGCACTCCTTCGAGCCCAGCCCGGCCAAGGGGAGCAAGCCGGGAGAGAGCGATGTGTTCAATCAAACCTGCGCGCCCGGGCGCCTGTTCGGAAGCCCGCCGTGGCAGCCCGTGGCGGGCTGCAGCAGCAGATGGCTTTTCGCAGCGCGAACCGCGCCGTGCGCAGGCTCCGCAGGGCCGGCGGGGCGCGGGTGCGGAGGGCGCGGGGGGACCGGCGGGGCGCTACCGCGGAGGGGCACCCCGGCCCGGCACAGCCCAGCCCGGCCCGGCCCGGCCCGGCGGACATCCCGGTCCCGCGGCCGGCTATTGTGGTGACGGTCTCACGTGTCAGAGAGACGTTCCGAGCCGTCCCTTTCATCCCGGGCAGCTGCCTCCCTCGATTCAGAGATAAACAGCAAAATAGAGTGTGCTTGTGCTGAGGCGCGGAGGCTGCGGCGCCCGGGTGAAGCCCTCTCAGTTTTCAGGAAAGGTTTCCCACATGGTCGCATCTACCAATCACAACAGAAAGGACCAAATTCATCCTGGCTGCATTTCACATATACTCAATGGAGTTATAGAATCCAGGGATAAATCTGGCCCTTTGTGGTGGATGCCTCAGGATATTTCAAGAGAGATCCCAGAGGTATGACTGTTAGCGTTGTTTTAAGTGACTATTTTGCAGCATCTGGCAAACGTGCGCAATATTTTGGAAGTTTGTGCCAGGAGTGAACTTGGTTCAGCAGGAAGAGTTCAAATGAGAAGGAGCATTTATGTGTTCATTAACTTTCTGTTAGTGCTCTGAGTAATCATGAGGCTACTGCTACTTTTCATCTGTGGTTTGCTGTTATTTTCTCGATTGTCAGATTTGTAAATTGTAACAGTGAAATGTTGCCATGTGAAAAGCTTGGGCTGATATTAATGCCATAAGAACCAAAGTGTTTGAAGACCTGTTTGGCAGTGAAACTGGACAAACGTTATTAAAGCTATCAATGATTTAAAGCTTCAGAAAGAAGGTAATGACTTGAATACACATTTCACTCATCATTGTTGAGATAGTGGGCCAGATTTAATTTAAAAGTTAAATGCTTTGGAAAATCAGGAATTACTTTAATATATTAAATCATTTTCCAATTAAGTTCCTTAAATAATTTTTGGTGTGCTGCACTCCAAATCGAATAAATTAATTTAGAAAGTCGTTTTCAAAATTTCTTTACTAGCTGGTTAAAGCTTCTTTCAAGTCATGCCATGTATGAGGGAGCAAACTGTTCTTTTCAAATGCAAATGAGACACTCATTCTGTAGACAAGTTGCAACTCTTCTATTTCACTTTGCCTGAACTGATAATGTGCTTAAAAGTGCACAGTCATAAGACATATGTTTTATGCTTGGAAAAGACTTACCAGGAATGTTTCAATATAAGATATCGAGTACAGAACAAATGTCTTTCTCAGATGTCTTTACCACTGACCATTGATAACATTAAATGGACAGAGTAGATTTGCCCCTTGGAGGCATACATTTAGTGAAGATTTCATTTTTCACCCCCTTCACTCTCTCCCTTTGCCCAGCATGATTAACGTTGCTGTGAAAACTTATCTGACTTGTTCTAAACGTGTCGTCATGTTACAGTATTGCTCTGTCACTCATTTTCAGGCTGTGTGTATTTAGGGAGTTTGAAGGGTGGGAGGCCTGCAGAAATTTTATGTTCAGTATATTTGGTTGAGTGTTTACTTTTAAACTCTCCCAGGAAGAGACATGATGTCTGGAGTGTGATGGATCCTTGTTCTGGGTCAGAATAGTGGTCCTCATTAGGTGTTTACCTCCAGAACTCATTCAGAACTCATTCAAGATCCTCTGGGATCTTGTTTCTTGTAAAGTTAGTTAAAACTTGCTTTTGGCACTTACTAGTGGATTTGGCCCTATTTTTCATACCTAGGTTTTGGTGGTGTTTTTCCTTTTACAAATTTGCCAGACTTTGATTCTTTGCATCTGAAGTCTGCTTGAGCTGATGGTAATTTAGAATGTATTCCACAAATGCTTAGGCTTTTAAGTTTTCTAATTATTCTGTTAGCACTAGGTTTTTTTTTCCCCTGATCAGATGGTTGTTTGTAGCATACAAGTGCCCAGGCACATGCATTGACTGTGCATTTTTCTGTAGCCAGAGGAAAATAATGTAGATTCAAACAATCACCTCTTATCTTACAATTTTCAGTTGGCAGGCTTTGTTTCAGAAGACTACTTAGATCTTTATTTTATAAACCTAAAATAGCATTCTAAGCATCTTAGCCTAATATTTCTCTATCTGCTGTGAAAGCTCATTATACTCTGCATATATTGTTATGCAGGCTTTTCCTTGTTTCTCTTGCATTACCCATGAAGAGAGAAAAGTGAAGGAACAATGCAAACAATGTTGGTTATGACAACTGTGAGAGGTATCTCTTATACAAACAGACAGAATGGACGGTATGCTTTGGTATATAGGTCAGCCTTTGAAATAACATCGTGGAGCTCTTATGCTGGACAGATTTAGAGTTGGGGTTGTACTGTTCGCTTCTTGAAACTTGAAGCATAATTGCAGTTCAGATATGTTCAGGCTAATGCGAGTAGTCTGTTCAGTTGAAGTTTATTTTAGAAAATGCCACGTTCTGTAATTGAGTTGTACAATATAAAAGAAATAACTTTGATAATCCAAGTGTCTTAATTAGATAGAATATGGCCAAGTGATTTCAAGCTGCCGGAAGAAGTCGAATGATAAGTTTAAATGTTTCTGTAGAGAGAAGAAAATAACAGCTTTGTGGCTTTCCCTGTTGAAGTGTCACCTCCAAAGACCAATTCGATCAGTAATGTAAGAAAGATAGGTATATTTTAATTTTCATACTTGCAACTTTACAGTGTTTTCAGATATCTGCTCACATAAAGTACAGTTATATAATTGTAGTTTGACACAGCTAATGACAGGGATGCTGACCTCTGCCATCAGTAGGCAGAAAATAATGGTCTTTACTGCTCCCAATGGTTAGCCTAGCAGAATTATGCACTGGATTCTTCTGTGATTTGCTACCTTGTTCAAAAATACAGGAGCCTACAACTCATCTTTCTTGTATTCACTGGTAGTTGTCGGTGCAGTGGAAAAATACAGCTAGACAGCAGAGGTAAAATGATAGACTGTAGTTGTTTTTAAAAAGAGGAATAAAGAGGAGAAAGGAGGAAGAGGGAAGCAAAACCTTTCAAAATGAAAAAGACAAAGTGACATTGGGTAGAAGTGGGTAAGGAAATATAATACAATGCTTTGTAAGCAGGTAACAATCCCTTGTAATCAGAATTCCATGGAGCAAAAGTACATATTATTTTTAGTCAGTGTTTAGAGTAATTTATTGTGTAAACTTAACCCTACCATAGAGGCTACTCTAAATAAAATGCTCCATTGCTGTTTACAAAGTGTACATTATTTCCAGGAGCTTGCTTCCATCCAGTCTCTATCTCAAACTTAGAATTGTGGCAAGCAGGCTGAAGGACATCTCTAAAGCGGAAATACTGTGTTACTGTTTTGATAGCGTTTTAGATGATGCTCATATTGTTCATCCTGAACATATCTTTTCCCCCTTAAAAAAATGCCTTGTCCTCTACCGCCTTAGAATCATACTTGAAATTTGTTACTGTTTCATAAAGGGAAGATTAAACAGTTGCATTAAGGCTGACTTTTGATTTTCAAGTGCTAAGTCTCTTAGTTCAAAAATACCACATATGAAGAAAGGAAATGGTCTTTTCTTTCATACCTTAGTGTGTAGTCTCAGAGTTGGGCAAGTCTCAAGTGTGCCTCCTTAAATTCCAGTATTTCAGAAAAGAAGTGGTCCCAATTTTAGTGGAACACAGAAAATGATTTATGTATGTGCTTTTGAGAAATCTTTCTCAAAAATGTCTATAAACCAAAGCATTTGCAGTAATTTATTTTTTGCTTTCTGCCAAACATTAGTACCTTGAGAGGAATTATGTTTTATTCTCATACCAGAATGATGTGCTTCATCTCTAGAGCATTACCTCTCAATCAGCCTATCATGAGGTCTTATGAAAAAAAAAGTGAAACCAGTAAATTATTAAGAATGCTGAATTAACAAAACACTACAGCACATGCAGTGCATTTGCTGTTTACATTAAACCAAAGAGCAGCTGGAGCTGATTTTGAGAAGCTGTGGAAGACTGGGCAGTTCTAGCTTCTGTTGAGTTCAGGATGTGTTTGGATGATCACACTTTACCACAAAGAACTGAGCACTCTCTGGCCCTCAGATTCCCACATTAGCAGGACTTTCTTTTCTTGCTAAAAATGTACAGAAGCATTTGAAAAATGAACTATGTGTAAAACACAGTTTATATTTACGCAGAGAATTGTCCTAATCGTGGTAGGATTTAGATTAAAATTCTTGGATATTTAAATCCTGTACTGATGGTAGTTATAATAAAGCTTAAATGTCAGAAGTAAAAAGCTTCCTTTGACTGCACTCTCAGCACAGCTCAAGAGCGACCTGAAAGCAGCACTTTGAGTGGTGAGTCCCTGGATCAGTGCAGACCTTGACTTCTGGAACTGACAGCAGAGGCAATTAGTGGCAGCTTTGTTTATCTTTTTGAAGAGGACGTATGCTCTTTGTATGTCTAGCATGGACTGCATACAATAAAATAGTTATTTTAAATACAACTTAAAGTTAAATGTTTTGGTGTTGCAGTTGGACTGTGTGATTGTTGTAGATCCCATCCAACTGAAAACTGAAGTAGTCTATTCTGCTGGTTTAGCTATGCAACTACGTAGCAATTTTCTGCCCAAAGAATGATTTCCCATTAAAAATGTTGAGTTATAAACTGCTTCAAAACATGGTTTATAGCAGTTTCGCCAAACGACTCTTAATTATAGCAGTGCTTCCAAAATACTTTCAGGCATGGAATTCACATCAGTCCAAATGAGATTTTCTTGATCATAATGTTTTTCCCTACAGCGTTCAGTTGGAAAATGGCAGAGTTGTGTTATTCCATGGTTAGGCACAGATTATGGAACCTTAGCAGCAACAACAAACTCTGTCCCTCCACAGCAGTGAGTGCACATAAGGAACTCTAGTCCCCCCTTCTAATGGAGTATCTGCCATTTATGTTCATTGGTAGCAATCAGTTTTCCGTTAGTAAGCCATCAAATAAAACGTTTAGCTCTTTAGAACTTCAAACTTAAAATTGTTTTTCAGCAGGAGTCTTGGTGCAACCCAGATTTGTAATGTCTGTGGTTTTGTTTCGCTTCTTATGTTTGCAGCAAGTAATTTATTTTTAGCATTTGAATTTCATATGGCTCTAATAATATTTATATCTTATCTTTCAATTGCACATATGCTAACACTGTTCCTGAACTGTTCATTTAGTGTTTCTCAGTGGGCTGCTATTTGATTTGCTATAGACCCTTGTTGAATGGTTTCCTCCCAAGGAACACACTGCTTTCTTGCAAAACATACTTGAATTACATGAGCATCTGACAAATCCAGGTTAGTGGAAATGTCAGAATGTTTTAGCATTCACATTTTTGACTGTTAAACCACTCTCTACCAATCAAAAGTGGCACGAGTGGCTTTTTTCAAAGGTACTGCTGGCTAAGCATGGAAAGTGAGCTGCTGTGGTAGTACTTTTGTCTCCTGCTATTGTTGTTGATGATTACATGGTCTTAAAGGTTTAATAGAAGTTACTGTAGCTGGTATGTATTTTTGTTGTATTAAGAAAATCTGCAGTAAACTCCAGTTCTTATTCTATTTGCAAGAATTCAGAAGTCTGAAATCCGACAGTGATAACCTGTACTTAAGCAAATGGATCAGTAAAGGAGGTATGAAGTCTGAAATGCGAAGTAAAAGATTTATCTGGACAGTTCCTGCTAGAAGAGAAATTGTGTAAACATGTAAATTTCTGTTGTATCTATGCTACTCTGTATGTGTATACACACATGTAGATTTTGCTTCATTACATATATTGCCGACTTTGAAAGAACTGAACTTACTCTGAGAATGCATCATTTCTATCATGTACTATAAGTAATTGGCTTTGAAGTCATAATCTGGTCTCAGTTGCCAAAAGTGGGTAGGTTTGTGTTCACGAACAAGAGAAAACATTTGTTTCTCATATGATCATCGTGTTTGCATCAGCCTGAAATTATAGTAAATAGTTAAAGGAAAAATAGTGGTGAAAAGGGATAACCTTTCAAAAACATATAATTGATCATTTGGCAGACAAAGTTGTGAGCATTAGTCATAGAAACCTGCAGATAGTAGAGGCTTAATATCAAAGCTAATGGTTTATTTTATGTTAATGACTTTCTGCTAGGGCATAAAAGACTGCTCATAATGGACTCTCAGTGCTATGTTCAGTTGCAAAGGCTAATGGGATAATCTTACCCAAAACTAAGCTTTTTGAAGTAAATCATGGTGTTATTTTTTCAAGTTAAGTCTTGAAAATGTATTGTCAACTGATTTTTTTAGAACTGCTTGTAATCTATAGGAAAATATAAGGCAAGTTCTTTTTTTTTCTTCACCAGCAGTTTTCTTAATTGTGTTGGAAATATCTATGTTTTTTACGGTTCTGAAAAATAATATTCAAGATATGGAAGCCATTCAATCACTAAAGTGTTTTTATCATAGGGCAAGAGGTTCTTGTGAGGCACAGTTGTTTTTACAGGTTGAACAAAGGAAAAGAATAATTATTTTTTTAGTGGCTTAGCCACTTATTAGCTAAATGGCAGTAAAACTCTTAGTTTTGCATTGAGAAGTTTTTAAAATCATGTTTACAATTAGTTATAGCCAACATTATATTTCAATAAGAGATAATTTGCCTACTAAAGTTCACATAATGTGCTAATCATGTGTAGTGGTTAATAAAGGCCTCCTATCTCACTCCCCTGATGGCTATAAAAGGCTATTATGTTCATGGCAGCAGTTCAGGTACAGCTGCTGTGTGTTAATAATGCATCATTGTCCCACTAATAAACACAGCAAAGGTCAGCAACCCTGAGCACCTAAAACACCCATTCTCTTTCCAAAATATTTATTAACACCTTAATGGTGTATCTATTCATTTTGGTTAGGATTATATCAGTTAATGACCCTCATGGAATAGTGTGTGTTCAGGTTTTGCAATCTACATGCTGTTGTGGGCTGCTGCACTCATCTTTCCTCCTAAACACTTTTCGTCACAACTGTGTGTTGTTTTTTGAAGACTAGCACTTCATGGCCACCTTATGATTAACTTGCTTGGTTACTTAGTTTGGCAGTTTTCATTTTTTCCCACAGCTAATTTAAGATTCTGTATAGAGTCTGAATTTTCATGACTTGGTTTGTAGAAATTTTGTGTGCTAAAAAGCTATGTGACTGTGTAACAGACATTGACACATGCATGCACAGAGACATGCATGTATACATGTGTGTACGTAAGCACTACTTCCCCTAGATTCCACACACAGTTTTATATTAGTTACTTATGTTTTCCTTTTTAGTGTAGATTGCTGTATTCATAAAGGTTTTTTAAAATGCATTTTCTACAGACAAAGAACATACTCACATGGGATTTCCATTTTGCCAGGGAAACATGCAAATCAATAGGCCAGCACTTATCTACATTAAAATTAGGTACACTGTAATTTATGGGTGTAGTGATATTGTATTTGTCTTGCATAGGCTCAGATATTCTTTAAGGTAGCCTGATTCTGTGTCTGTAGAGAAAAGCAAAAGTGTTAATTGAACAAAATCTCATTTTCTCATCTTGTAGTATTCTCTTTTGTTTTTTGTTACTCATTCTGAAAACCTGATTTTTTTTCTCTTGTGCTGTATGATTTACAAACAAATGTTTAGAAGGCAGAAAAATACTACTACATTTCTATCAAGAGAAATGAAAAAGCTTAACTAGCTGAAGGGTTTCTTTCTGGTGTAGCACATAGCTTCAATGACACATTTGTCATGCTTTAAATATATAATACATACAATAAAATATGTACAGGCACAGTTGTGATATATGTAGTGTCTGGCTCCATTGCTATTGTTTGTAGTCTCTACGGTTGTCATACATTGTTCTTTGCACATCATACCCTTACAGCAGAATTTGACACAATTTCTAGCTTTCAGTCCTGCACCATTTTCATTGCACAATATACATGAGTTTGACAGGGTGTGTTGAGGACAACTCTGGCAAGCAATTGATATTTTGAAGTGGCAAGCGTTTCAGCAGCTGCCTGCTTGTGAAAAAGGAATGATAAGGTATACTGTATTGTTAGTTTCAGGCAAAGCATTAAGATTTAAGCTCTGTAAAAATGTACACATTATTCGTCAGTGGTGAAGCAAGCCTTTTATGTTTTTTAGAGCTTAGCTCTCTGGCTGATGTGAACTAGAATGACATTGGTTTAATGGTCAGTAAATGAATAGGAGTACTTTGAATTTGAACCACTGCCAATTTTGCACCGACAAAGAGACTGACAAAAGAAAAGATTTTATGTGAAAGCAAAGCACAAGCAATGTTTGGGGAGGTGGGGAGAGGGGCAGAGGAGCCCAACAGAAATATTCTCCAATGCAGCCTTGTAATGAATCTAAAATTGTTAAAACACATCCATTTTGCATGGCTCATCGGCTACGAACCTAAGCTGTTTCATCTAATGTTCTTTAAAACCTGTTGTATACACACAGTCTTTTAGAATATATTCATATGGAATTTACAGTGTGTTTTTCTAAATACCACACTGTGCCCCGAAGGCCTCTTGGCAGAACATCAGAGTTGTCCACTGCTGGAGTTCCCAAGTCTCTCTCTATCTGGTAGTGGGAAATTGTAGTTTAATCAGTTATGGCACTTTCAGTGTGTAACATTCATTAGTAAGGCAATTTGTCATGACTGTTAATAGTCAGGATGCATCTGCTCTCTCTTCAGTTATGGAGTGTGAAAAGCAAGAGGGCAAATATTTCAATATTTAATAATATTAGCATGTTTGAAAACTGTAACTCAAGGTTAGTGCTCAAAGCACAAACATCAGATTATTAACAATCTATGTATTTTTACTGGTTTTACCTTTACAGATTGGATTTGAAAGTCCCCTAATGCTCTTATGAGCTGTGCGTTATGTGACTGTGCTTCTGTGTATTAGAAAGTAAATGTTAGAGCATCTTCAATGTTTATCAAAGACTTTCCTTCTGTTTTCCTCTGTAAATTGAAAGGTAGGATATTTTCACGGAGTTGCAAATACTTATAATTATTTTCCAGCGTATCAGTAATAAATTGTTCAAAGTATCATTTTTGGCAGTAGCAGACCTTTTTCAGTGTTAGTTTTGTGTCTGTGCAGCTTATAATGTCATGTTATAAAAGATATTCGATGCCTACCAAATAGACAACATGCAATTAGAATAATATACTCTTCTCACTAAAAAACAGCTTGTAATCATTGTTCATTGTTCTAAATATGAAAGGATAAATTGTTTCCTAGAGCCAAGAAAGGTTAGAGAGGGGTTTTTTTTTCCACATATATCTGATAACCCTCATGTATTACATAATATCATAGCTTCACACACAATAGCTTTGTGACACATTTTAATTTTTAATGAAAAGCCCCAAAAATTTTAACATAATTATTTCTTTAGAAACTGAGCCCAATCTTGGTAAAATCCATTCTTGCTAGTAACAAAAGCTGTTACTGTTTAAGTTCCTGTTCAGCAGTTAGTTGGTACGCTTCACTGGATGTTGTCAAAAAGGCTTTTCTCTTGATTGACAACCCCGTAGGAATGTGAATGGAGATTTTAATTGCATATCATGTGTGCATATCAGAGTGAGTGGATTCACTGACTCTGCTTACTTTGTATCTCTACAGGTCAGCCATGCCAAAACACTTCTTTTTTTTAATAAGCAATTGATATATTTTCCAGTGAGAGAGAAAAAGGGCATACAAGTGATGAAGGGACTGTAAAGCAAAAGGTTCCTGTGAATTTTG
This sequence comes from Muscicapa striata striata, assembly GCA_030060385.1. NCBI lineage: Eukaryota > Metazoa > Chordata > Aves > Passeriformes > Muscicapidae > Muscicapa > Muscicapa striata. Next base: position 124,229 of record JAREIS010000240.1, read on the forward strand.
GAAGAAAAATAAATTTTAACACAATCAAGAGGTGTTTTGATGATGTAAATTCATAACAAGTCTACATTGACCAAAGACTGCTAGAATAGAAGTGTGTTGATTTTTTTTTTTTTTTTTTTTTTTAAGGGTACTTTGAATATGATCAGTAAAAAAAAAAAAAGTAATGTGAGTGGAAAAATCTACTAAGGCAGGCTGCCCTTGAGTCTTGTCCCCTTACAGAGACAAGGGGAAATGGTGGGAGTTTCTTCCTTTATATTGAGAACTAGTGGAGTTTCTTGTTCTTACTGGATTTGATGCACAGTTTTTGGGCAACACTGTTAATTTAGGGGGAGATTTATTTTGATAATGACCTCAGTTTTAAGTTTGATACTAAAACCAAGTTTTGACATCAAAAAAACTACTACTTTGCTGTAGTGCAACTTAAATATTTTTTTCTTTAAGAACAGTAAATGATACATCACTTCAAAATAACTGCTGAACAGACCTCATTATTTTCCATAACCAAGAGCATGAAAGTAACAAAGCCAAATATTCATTTTTATGAATAATAATTATATGTTGATACCTTAAATTAGATTCCAGGTTTAATTTTGCATCAGAAACCACAGCATTGACTGTATTCCTTTTAAAGCTCATAAAGCATCAGCAACTGAAAGCACAGCTACAAGACAGTTGTGAGGAACTTTAAGCTGAGTTAGTGTTTTGTTCCAGTACAGGGACATTAAATTCTAAAGGAGGATGACAGTTGCATTTTTCTGTGAGGACCCCTGGGAAGGAATTTTTACTTAGTGACAAAATTTCTTTCCTGTTTTCTCCTGGTTTGTTTTGAATGAAAAGCAAATTGACTGACTTTTGCTCTTTCACCCTTTGTGTAAGGCCAATTCTGACTTTCAGGATATATTTGTGTAAAAAGTGTAGGAAGAAAGGTTGCTCACCACTTGTTGAAGGCACATCAAATGGTCTAACAGCATACTGGCGCCTTTATGGAGCCTATTTACTCCTCTTCTGTATTAAAGTGTATCTCACCCAACTCCATCTTGAACACCAGTAAATCCTCAAGAGTGCTTAAAGTAAGTGAATGCCTTAAGAAGACAACCAGCAAGATTTACTTTATTTCTAATGCAACCAATCACTTCTGACTTATTATATGATGTTGATGTATGGTTGGATCTACTAGAATCTGACACTGCTATGGGTTGTCAAGATTTGTGAGTAAAAAACAGAGCACCAGGTCCAGAAGACACGAGGGAAAATTCCAGATTTTGAAACTTTAAACCCATATGAAATGAAGAATTTTAAATTTTTTAATCAATATTGAGGAAGGAATCTACTTAGATTGTGCAACATTAATTACCAGAGCTGTTTTTGTAAATCACCATTGTAGCTCTTGAAATAAAGTTGAAAAGACTGCAACACTGATGTCATGGGGACTTCATTTTTTCAGGACTTTTCTAGGTTACACAGTCAGACACTTTAATGCATGTTATGCATAGAATAGCAGATTTAAGGATGTCTTGGTGTTGCTCTTTAGTATGTTATCATTGGCAGGAATTTTAGTGAAACAGAGGATGTGGAAAGTGTGATCATGCCATTGCAACTTTATCATTAATGCAGTTGCAAATTGCACCAGAGTAAAACTTTCAGGCAGCCTCAAATTTGCATTTTTTACATTTTGTTCACATGACTCTCTAACCCAAATAATATTGTTTAAAAAAATACTTTTTTTGTGTGTATTTTGCTTATTTATTTGATCATATCCATGTCATTCATTGCTATTGTCTCTTAGGAGTGTCTGAGTCTCTTTAGCATTGCCACACAAAGTTTTCTGCTGCAGAGTCCTTTTTAGTAGCAGGGAGACTGAGTGAAGTGAGGACCATGTCTTGGTGTGGCTAGGAAGATCTTGGGTTCTCCCCTTTCCACTTCTCCTTACCACTCCTTTCTTTCTGATACTTGGGTGCAGGCTGTCATGATGCATGCACTACATTCTATGGATTTTGGATTGAACATGAGAATACCTGTGTTATTATTTTGTCACTTTGCCCCCATTTTGGGCTGAGGAACTCAAGCATAGGTTAAGGCCTTAGTATTTTCTAAACTTTATCTCTGAACAAAAGGCACTTCTCTATCTCAATATCTTTTCTTCTCTTGAATTCAAAAGATGTCCTGCAGATAATGGACCTGATTGCGTTTCCTTAAGGCTAAAAATATTCAAACTCTAAACACAGATATTGTGACCAAAATTACAGTCACATGTGCTATAGTTAAACCTACAATTGTAAGTAAGGAAAGCCTATTCTGCATGTATTTATTATCATATATATAGTTACTATACTTATAGAAATAATTAAAGAGGTATCTGTTAAATATATGCTTATACTAAACTTTGTAAATTTGTATAAATTATTTCAGTTCTAGCTAAACTAGGGGATTTAGTTTACAAATCCTTAGGGCTTGTCCTATAATGTTTTTCTTTGGAGTTAGAGAGGAGTCCATGTATAATAATGAAAGCTCAGAGAAAAAATATTTTTGAAAAGGAAAAATATGTTACTCTTTTAAGAATGCTTTCTCAGGCAGAAGACTTTCTCAAACACAACACTACAATGAAAATACCAAAGTAGCATTCTTAAACCTGGCTGTGGTTCTATTAACTCTTTTCAGAAATTCAAAATTTAAATGTTAATATGTACTGCAGAGTAAAATAGTTCTGAATTTAGAAGGAATTTAGAAGGTTTTAGTTGGAGCAGAGGACTGCAGACTTTCTAGGAACAAGTTTATTACAACACAGACCCTCATGCTGCTGCTTCCTACGTGGTGGCCTGGGATTCTAGCAGTGCTGGAAGTTCTTTGTTAGAGGTGTAAGCATATTCTGAAGAAATGGGGCACACTGATGTGTCAGGACTGGAAGTTAATTTTCTACCATTCACTTATCAGAATCTTTCCATAATATTACTGCTGAGCTTGTAATGTACCTGTACAAAGCTTAATAGTTTTAAAAAAAGAAGTCACAGAATCACAGAATCTTCTGAATTGGAGAGTATTTTAATGTTCAGGTCCTACTATCCTTGGTAAGGATGAAATGTTTTGAGGAAACATGAGGTTTTCACACACATTGGTAGCTGAGTGTTCAATCAAGTGTGGGAGAGGAAAGCAGGGAAGGGGGAGCGCTGAGTGTTTAAGGAACTCATCTATGCTAAAGAGCTAGTCAGTAGTCCTTTGTGCTGGTTCATGAATGTGTTTGTATTTTACCATCCCTGAACACCAGTTTCTGTTCTGCCAGGACACTCCTTTCTCCCTTTATGTTTTGAGTATTCACCCTACACAGATGCTGAACTTTGAAAAGACAGGTGAATTGAGACCTTAGCATATCTGTCACTCAGAGATTTAGGAATTCATACTAGAACAGAAGAAAATATGAAGAAATTCTGTAGAAAGAAGATTTTCTGACTAGTCTTGGTTAAAGCTGGATACTATTTCCACCTGGTATGGACACCTAAACTATCTCCAGGGAAAAGCTGACCAGCTGACTCTTAGATGAGAAAGGGCATCACCAGAGCATCCTGAAGTACTTGTACTGCCAGTGGAGAAGGGGTGTGTGGAGTGTGGGGTGTGCCCCAGACAGACTAATTTTCACCCTGAGTTCTTTGGGCTGAATCAAAAATCTCTGGTTCACAGACCTAGTGTGACAACCTGTCTGCTTTAAGGAAAACAGCCAAATTCAGGTCTAAATGACAGCAGATCTAATAGGATCAGGACAGATCAACTGAAGTAATGCTGGATGAGGTTAAAAGTTATGTGAATCTGAGTTTGCAGAAGTCTTTGTGGTACAGATATTGCTTTTTCTGTGAACTTGCATGACTCTAGGCAATGTTTGCTGGCTCATGGAACAAACTACCCATGCTGCAGGGGTTTCTCTGTGAGGTGCTTTCTGTCTTAGTCCATGAAAATTCATGTTAGCTATTCCATTGCTGCATTCATCTGCTACTTTCCTCACTCATGCTCTGTAGAAAGTCCTGACCTCCTGCAGCAGAGACTGATTTACCATTTCCTACCAAGAACTTTCTTTTAAGAAGGTGGAATGCAAAAGTATCAGGAAATAATTTTTTACCATTATATAGATGAGATCTTATAAGACAAATGGAGAAAAGTAGTATAACCATAAATAAATCATGGTGAAAGAGCAGTCTCTGAAATGCTATGATGCTAGGACAGTGAGATGCTATGTCACCACCTGTCCCACTCCCTGCCCCCCTTCCTCCTCCATCTCTTAAAAAAATCACTCTTCTCCAAATCACAATTTGTTATCACGTAACTTGGATGAGAACCTTGTTCTTCCTCAACAGCAGATCTTAATTCAGTCCTTATCTGGTGGTTCAATAACTTATGCCTCCAGCCCTTAAAAAAAAAAAAAAAAATCTGATGAGTTAGAAATACAAGTGCAGACCACTCAGATATGTGAATTCTTTTTCCTTCAGGGCCACTCTACTGTACTCCATAAAGATAATTTTACTATTTGGGTTTTGGTTTTTCCTTTTCTAGGAATTGACTGTTTAGATGAGAAGCTGGCAAAAAAAATCCTGCTACACAGAAATAGTTAAAAAGAATTAGCTTAAGATTATTAAGCACACAAATGCTGAAGTAATGAAAGGACTTGTTTATAGCCATAAAAGTAGGGAATAGAAAGGTAAGAATTAAGGTAAGAGCTGGAATTCCATATTTAGTTTGAAATTTCTAGTGATTGCAACATATTTTGTATATAGGATTATTACTTTTTGGCAAGTCTTGCTATATCTAAACACTTTTGGGTGGGCTAAGGATGAAGTTTCATTTTAACTCAGAATTTCCTTTCTTTGTGGTTTTAGACTTTTAGATTATAATAACATTTCATGAGCATCCATTTTTATGGTACAATTTCTTTGTAGAAGATGCTATTTTTACACAGAAGTAGTGCTAAGTCTTTTGCATTATATTTTAAAAGGTGAACTTCATTATAATTTGTCCTGACAAAGATTTGGATCATGTAGGATACAGAACTGTGACACGGTGTTTGTGAAAGAATTAAACAAAGCTTGTATTTTCTTAACATTTTTTCCCCATTATCCTAGGAAGTAGGATACGTGCAAAACTTTACCCTCTTGGTGCTTTATTATATGGGCTGAAATACACTTGTGAACATCTCTTTATTTTTTGTAGGTAAAGTACTTTTTGTGTGCACTACTTTTATAGGACTACCAGCATCTGTCACCAGTCCTGCCTTAATACAGTTTCCCATTCTTAGCATTTTGTGTTTAGACTCAGTGCAGCACAAGCACAAGCTACTGTATTTTTAATGTTGAATTTTTAATATGTTACAGTCTTTTTAATGATTTTGTTACTGGACAAAATTAGGCTTTATTTTTGCAGGTAACACTGTATTTGAAAAAGTCCCTATTATTTCCTCCCTTGAAGTGTTTATAGTACATTGTGTACTTCTCTATGTGCATGTACTCTATGGAGACTTCTCCAAGTCTCCAAATTAGTTCCCTGTGTATCTGAGTTTCCAAATTAGTTTGCATCACCTCTGTTATAAAACTCCTTTTCTTCCACCACTACTCTGAAATTGCCTTTCATACTCAGTGTAACCTATGAATTGGTCCTGCAAGTGACTCATTCCAAGGTTGTTATTCTTCCCTTATAACTATATTTAATAGAAAATACTGTGCTCTATGTTATGTCCCTCTTGTTCAGATGGAACAGTGTCTGCTGAGATGGAAAAGCAGAATGCAATATCAAAATACATTTAAATGTAATAACATCTCTGGAAAATTTCTTTTTATGGTACAGAAATAACAGCTCTTCTGCCATTATCACTTTGGCTTTTAGAGTCTTGTGGTACCAGAGTATTTCAATGACTGGCTTGGCCTTGCAGCTTTTACCCTAGGAAAAGTGCCACTGATGTCCACAGGAGTTTTGCATTCTTCAAGGACTGTGATTTGGCCTCTGGTGAGCTATATAGCCCTGTCTTAGGAACTCTTTTTCCCTGCATAAAACATTACATAAAATTTAGTGGTTTATCTATCCTGCACATTTCTTCTATTAACAAAATGATACACTTGGGGTTAATTTTCAAGATTATTGCATTTTATACTTACTGACCCTAAAGAAATCTTACTGAGAACATTAAATTCATTTTCTACTGAGTGTTGTTTTTTTAATAAGTATGTGAACACAGTATTAGCTATCATGCTTACAAAATCACATTTTACCTGGCCCTCCTGCAGTTGCAAAACTGTGACTGAAGTCAATTTGAGCTACTCTCCTCAAAAAATAATGAGTTGGTTTTATTTTCACTGTGTAGTGGGTCAATACAAAGGGAATTTTATTAATTAAGATAGAGGCCCACACAAGCTGTGAATCTGGGGTAAGAAACAAATGCACAAACCCACGAGCCCGCTGTCTCTCTGCAATAGTCCCTGTAGGATTCCCTCCAGGTCCTTTTCTTGGTAAGCAGGATAAAGAATGTTGGTAGCTGTAAGGGAACTTACACTTAACTTCAGTAGCTTAGGGAAACTCACGCCAGAAAACTTGTTTTTGTTGTAAAATAATTACATCTCTTTCCATCCACGTGTTCTCACCGGATCTTTTGGAAACATGTGACTCACATGAAGCTTTGATGCTCTCACAGTGTGATTCAGGCTGCTGCCTGCCTGGGACATTTTGAAGACCAACTGTTACTACTTGTAAAAAATTCCTTTTAATGTTTCCTTTAAATCCCCATTTCAAATTCAAAATCCTTGCATAAATAGATGCATGTAATTAAAGAATCAGTGTATTTTCCTGATGCAGGGAGTTTGTTCACTGTTCCTTTGATCCCTTTCTTGACCATGTTCTACGTTATAGTTTTGTTGCTGTGACCTACAGCAGACTGTGAGTGTTGTTGAGCACTGTGGGCCTGGGTAATGTGAATTTATGCAATCTGTCTGTTGTAGAGTAACATTCCATGCAGATACTTCCATGCCCACACAGGATGCCTTGGTGGAAAGATACTCTGCTTTGAAAGCAGATGGGTGTTACAGCTTTCTACTCTTTCCTACTGAGTTCTTGTCTTAACTGGTGAGCTGATAAACCAGTGTTTATCATGTGGCTGCAGGACAAGTACCAAGCAAAGAGAGGCCAGAATTCACATTTAGTTACAATTTTAAATTGATTTTAGCCAGTTCTGAAACTGTAGCCTAAAGTTACATGGGGATATTTCAAAACAGAGGATACACTTCAAATTCCTGTGGGTGCTGATGTGTTTGTGTGTGCAAATCCCAAGTATATGTGTACTATATGTAGGGATATTTTAGAAATAGCCTATATATGCACTATTAATGCAGATAATTCAAGAATGAAACATCCTAAAATTCACCAGTGGATGTGATTCCAGTGACAAGCAGGTCTACTTATAACGTGATATAGAATATGGTTCTGCGTTGGCAGGCTTGGCTAACTGGAGTGTATAGCAACCATTCTAGTTTGAAGTAGTTCTAAGTCTGGCTTTAAAACTGTTTCAGGAATCATTTTGAAGTAGAAATCTCAGGATATGAGATACACAGAAGGAAATGTTTCTGTCTGTCATGAAAAATCTGTATCTAGCTAGAGGCTGCAATGATTGTGAAGAATGATAGTATCTCAGATATGCAGTATGCATTTTTGGCTGTCAAAATTTGCATATATTTAATGCATTGAACTGTTTTAAAAACACTATTCTTAGAATACTTGTCAAAATATTTTCTATAATGGATGAATTGAAACCTAATTAACATATTCATGTTTTAAACTTATTGGCATTTTTTTGTCCAAAGAAGTGCATAATTTATACTCATATATAAATACATTATGCATACTATATTCAGAGGTAGTATATAGCTCAGGTTTAAATTGAGCTTGGATGATGTTCAGTCATAATACATCTTCTCATCAATACAACTTTCTGTAGTTGTTCATCAATATTCTCCAAAAGAAGAGGATAAATGTTTTATACCTACAACCTATCTCTTATAGTTGGGGTTTTTAATGGTGGAATAAAAAAATTGAGGTAAAGCTGCCTCAGATAACTTGTTTTGTGCAAAACTTGTTCTGTGTGTGCAACACTTATAAATAAAGGTGCAAGAGCAAATAGTTTAGATGTCAGGTAAGATGACATCTGTATAAGCTCTCTGCTGAGTTCTGAGTAATCTTTTGTTAGTTCCCCCAATAACTCAGTCTAATCAAATACAGGGATGTAAGCGATATCATGTAATAGGTTTTTGGAATCAATAAATATGCCAAGGTTTTGAATTACTAGCAGTGTAGATGTGGCTGATAAGCTCAATTGTTGGAAAACTGATCCCATAAAAGTGAAAAGTGAGATCTTTAAAAGAAAAAAATCAGATGAAAGCCAAATCTTTTATGAAGCAGAAGTAAAGTGTGGCCAAGTTCTACTTTGCACAAATTTGGACAAATAAGTAATGATATGATAAAAAGAAATATGCAGGTTTAGCAGTAATATCTTTCAAGATCCAGGCTGTTAACAATGGATAAGCAAGAATTCTGGGTTAAAGAAATGAGATATAAGTTTTCTCAATCTTCAGAACATCTTCCAAAAACTGCCTTGGTGTTAATATTTAAATTAGAGGCCTAGATGTGATTGTGCTAAAGGTCTGTTTTCCAAAGCTTAAATACAGGCAAAGCTGTGGGATAGGAATCCTCCATAAAACTGGCATGGATGGTTTAGCAGTAGAGATAGGTAACATATGTTTCCTCAAAGTATCCTTTTCTTTGTTCATCTGGCTTGCCAGTGTGCCTTAATTTGTGACTGCCAAGCAACTAAAATTAATGGAACACCTTGTTAAAAAGATGGTGAAGTTTATGCATGGTATGCTAAGCTCCTGCATAACCACTGGTACATAAATTCCATGTTGAAGGCATCTCTGTGTAGCAAAGATTTTTCTTTTTTTAGGATTTTTGGTGTGTGCTACTGGTCTTTCTGGGCTGAGGCTCCTTGTTGTAACATCCCATTCTTTACTGGATATGGATTGAACTGTGGGGTTTGTGCATGACATGGAGAGGCTGACTGAGAGGGGAGCTCTTGGGATTGAGTGTGTTGTCAGTACACTTGCTGTGGAGAATGGATAACAGTTTGATACTTCCTCCCCCATGGTATATATTTTAATGGAAACTCTGTACAGTGGCATTTGTAGCACTGAGATATATTTAATGAAGATAATATATTTTGTAACTTTGGCTGTTTTGGTTTGGTATTCATCATTTATTTATATGCTGTAGCATCCATATTTAGTGCTGTATAAATTAATAACACTATATTTAGTAAATATGAGCTATAATCATTGTGGTATTTAATTTGGGTCTAATAAGTACTTGCCAGACTAATGTGTAGTCATGTAGTTGGGCAGATGTACAAAAATGTCATTAACTTGTTTTGATTTGCGGACAGTGATGTATGTGGCAATGTCTGTGAATACTCCTGCTTTTCTTACACCACAGCTACCTCATTTGCCAAATATGGCTATGATCCTTTGTCCATGTTAATTGAGAATGGCATCCTTATTCATCATGTGCAGGGTTTTTTTCAGCCATTAAAATGCTGTCCAAAGACTACTCAACTGAGGAAAACTACAGAATAATACAGAGTGCTTGTTTATCTGTTGTTGTAAGCCTTCTGCTTTATCCCATTGTAATGAATGGGAAAAGGAACTCTCACATGTGAATGCAATGCTGTTGCTAAAGAGCACAAATTCCTTTTGGAACATCAGCATTAATAATTGGACTGGGACTTGCCTGAAATATTTTCATCAGCCATGTCTCTTCAGTGTTTCTTCTTTTCTTTGACCTTCTGAAAAATAAGTGAAAAATGGATTAAGATTATTTACATTAGTTGTCAAAAACTGTGTTTATTTCTTTGATAATAAAGGTTTCCATTCCTTGATTAAATTTATGTTTATATTTGACATTTTCCAGGGATGCATAAATTCATATGACAGTTAAAGTCTACATGCTCCCAGTATCTAGTGCCAGGTTGAGTTGAATTTGGACACTTCACATAAATAAAAGTGGTTTTATGTTTCACCTTCCTCTGGTAGGTGAGCACTCCACCTTTTCTTGTGAAACATAATCGGTTTTGACATGGCAAAATTAGATCCTGGCTATTTATTATCTGCTGAAATCAAAAACCATAACTGGGGAAGCATGTGGTAAGTCCATTGGAACAGCTTGCATGCAGAGAAGAAAAGAGGAGGCATTCCAATTTTATAAGCTCAAGGTGATTTTCTCTAACACCTAAACCGTTTTAATTAATTACCCTGAAAGATTGAGTAAATTATTATTTGAATACTTTATGGCATTACATGTTAACATTTCAAGGACAAAGTGCTGCACTTAGCTTTTCCACAATGCTTCATCTGTCAGAATATATCTTCTGAATTTATGTAGTATACTGCAGTGTAAAGGGTAGTCAGAATTTGAGTACTATGAAATATTACAAGGAACTGGAGTCAAATGTGATCAGCTGAAATGGGAGCCCTAATATTTATGGAGACCTGATAGGGATCTAAAAATTAAGAAAACTAAGAATTAAGTTTTTTGAAACTACTTTCCCTAAATTGTTTCTTTTTTTGTTGTTTTGTTTTTTGTTTTTTTTTGTTTTGTTTTGTTCTGTGTTTTTAATTATTTGTTTTGTTTTGTATTGTTTTGTTTTAATGTGAAAGTAATAGCAGAACGCTATTAAAATGTTGATAGTAATACAGTTATAGCCTTTGCTGCTAATGGCATGTCCATGAAGTACAGCTCTGCATATTTGCAGGGTGAGATGCTGTTTCACTTGTCCTGCTTACACAATATCCTGAGCATCTGTTTTCTCTTCCTTTATGACTTCCACTTCTGACACTTTAGCTTTGGAAAGAAGGTTTATGATATGAAACCAGTACCTTCTTGGTGGATATACCTACGTGTTTGATATAACCTTTTTGAATCAGTGGACTATGTGAAATGTGATAGGTTGTTTAAATGGTGTTTGTAACAAAAACATCAGCTGTACTCCACAAATGTAATCCTTCTTCCACTGGAAGAGCATACAACCTTTTAGTAACTTCAGCCTAGCATCAGTAGATTAGATCAAATCCCCATTTACTGCATTATATTAATATTTTCAATGGCACACTAATCCAAGAAATAAATGTGTCAGTTTCTATGGCTACCCTGTAATGGCCATGGCCATAAGACTGTGCCTTAAGGCCACATAAAAGACTTAATGTACAGATTGAATAGAAGCACATTATTTATTACTAAGCTATCAAGCTGAGAAAATTTAGTGATCTCATTTTTTAGATTTGCTCATTTGACCTGGGCCAATTTGCTTGGATGATTATACTGAGTATTTAAAACCACAATGTTTTCTCAGTTTTAAGGATAAAGTGATTCACACTAATCTTTCAGAACCATTTTGTGGAATTAATGATTTTTATGCTCCTATTATATTACTGATGTATCTTTATATTTTTTTGTGGTTTGAAAATTTGGTATGACTCTTTCAGACTTTAAATAAATGCATTGGAATTCAAGTGTACTGCTGTACAAACTAAGGGGGATGCTTCTCCTCTCATATCTTCCCCCCAGCCCCATGATGTGTTGAGATATTTGAGCTGTAAATAACTTACCATGAAGTAAGATGGGGTGACCAGCAAGAGTTACAGGGCTTCCCCTGACCCTAGAGTCTTTGCTTCTTCAAAGATGGAGCACTGGAACTGCAGTATTTTTCTACCTGAGGACCCACATGTGCAGCTTAACTCTCTGAGTTACGTGAGACAAATCTCTTCCCCCTCTGCCTGGGATGACTTTAATACATTGCTCGTATTGTGAAAAAACACATCTTTGGTGTGCATTAATCCCCACCACAACTTGGCTTCCAGCAGCAGTGATGGTGTGCACAAGTGAAAGGAGAAGGTGCAGTCCAGGGCATTTCTGTGCTCATTCATACTAGAAAGATCAGAGTCCTTAGAGATGGATTACAGGACTAAAACACTCAGGAGACCTCTTTGGCTGCAAACGAACATAAATTGACTGGAGGGACTGTTATTAGAGAAGGTCTGGGGTCAGAGCCTCAAATACCTGCCTAGCAGATGGGAGATGGTAGGAGAAAGGAGGCAGAGTATTGTGAGAAAGGTTTCTTTCTCAGAGTGTTACTCCCCCTAGCAATACTTTGGGAAGTGATGATTGTTTCAACTTGAATGCAGACTATTGAGTCACCAAATAATATAACTTTGCTAAAAATTGTTTCTTAAATAGGATTTAAGGAATCTACAGTTTATTTTCTTTCCTGTGCAGAATTTGTGGTTATCACATTATTTCCAGAAGGTTTGTTGAAAGACAAAATTGTTCTTATAAAATACTTTTTTACACTTCCTAAGAGAACTACTAATAACACTTTTAGACTGTGACACTTGCCAAGAGCTGACATTTTCAGAATTTCAAATGTCAATAAAACTGCTTAAAACCTTGTAAGGAGGCTGAGTGAAGACAAGAGAGACTTAGCAGAACATATTAGTGGTTTTAACACGTGTCTGCTTAAGCCTTAAAATTTATGTTCTGAAAAGGCCCATTTCTAGTAAGTCAAAATAACCTTCACGACAAGCTTAATCAACATAAATGTTAAGACAAGTGACAGATATGTATAGCATATAGCTTACATAGAATGTAAATAAAAGCTTTAACCCATTGAAAAAAAAACAGAAAAAAAAAAAAGGTATTCATGAAGTAATATAGACCTAGAAAAGCAGCAGGTAACATTTTTGTCACCTCATAATGACAAGCATTTACAGTTTTTGGTGCATGTTTGCCATTACAAACACTACATTTGCTCTTAAGTATGTTTGTCCATTCAGGCACACCTAGCATAACTAACAAATGGTTATTACAAAGTCTCACTTGAGGTTAGAATATCTGATAGGAAAATATCTGGAGCTATTTACAGTGTAAATGTTAGAGGAGAGAGGAGACTTCTGGGCCTGTATGTGTTGAGCAAAAAACCTAGTAATGTAGGTAGTTTGTATTACAAAATAACCCCTGCACTTTGTGAGATGTAGTGTTTCCAAACACTAAATTTACTGGAGACAAATGTTTTGTCCCTCCCATTTAGCACCTTTATGCAATGTGTTCTGTACATGTAAAGCACCTGGTGTGCTGAGCAGGTCATTATGTTAGGGACAAAGGCTTATGCAGCAATGCAGTTTAAACTGCTGTAGCTTCTCAAATTTTGTTTCTTGTCTCAAGAGGAAAAAAAATATCCAAGATTTCATCAGCTGCCTGTAAAGAACTAGTCTACATTCAGTCCCAGTAAACTGCTATTATCAGGCAGCCTTTCTGAAAGAGTTCAGGATACAGTACAAGTCTATGGTCACAGCTATTTTGGCAGTGCTTTTCACAATTAGTCCGTATGCTGTCTTGTGCTTTCTAGTTTAGCAATGTTGGTAGAGAAATGAATGGCAAAGAAAACAGTCCCAGTTAAGGCCTTCTGTTTGAAAGATATGTAATGCTGCTAGAAACAAAATTATTTACCATGTGGACTAAGTCATCTTGTTGTATTAGTGTATTCTGTAAAATACTGTGTATAGCATTATTATAAGCAAATGAGACTTTCCAAGTAATAAGTGCCCTCTGTTTAAAAAACAATTTTCCATGCAAAGGTTAAACACTGAGATATTTTTCTTGTTCGAGTCATGCTCATGACTTTGGAAAGTCACCAAGCAAGTATGCTTAAAAAAGAAAATGTGAATGGAAAATTCTGAAGCATTTTGCCCTTTTGGTTCCTAAGAGTGAGCTATCGTTTCTCTCCAGTGTGGTCATTAATAATGACAGATGTATGTGGTGCAGAGTTCACCTACATTATTGTCAGTAACAGGGATAGAGAGGGAATATTTATTACAGCAGAAGGAGGGAGGGGAAAGACATGATGTTGAACCAGAAGACAAGAGCAGAGTTCAGTGTTTTTCGTTTGGGTGGGGAGGAGGTTAGTAGAGAGCATGCGCAAAGGTTTCTTAGAGACTGACACAGCTCTCATTGAAATCAGTTGAAATACTGCTACAGGCTGCTGTGAGAGGTGGATTGATTGGATCTTTAATATGTTGTGCTTTACAGTCCTTCAGTAACACAGATTTATTTCACCTCAGCAAAAGCTGTTATTGCTTTGGGTTTGCAAACAAGTATGGTAACAACATATTATTTATTTATGTTAAACTGGTCAAGCATTAAATCATGATCATGAACTGATAAAAGGACATTCCTAGCTTGACTTCTATTAATTTTGAAAATATAAGGAAGTATAGTTTTGGGTTGTGCACCTGTTTTGTAGCACAACTTACAATTTTTTTTTTTTTTTGTTTTTATTATATTGCCTCTTAAAGAAAAAAAACAAAATCAAGTTTCTCTCTTAATTTGCTGTGTGAAAAACAAACATGGCATCCCCCTGACCGGTGGGGAGACTCATGACCTGACAGTATGTGGGCATCATTACATGCCCATTGGCCTGCGTTTCATGCCACCTGTCTTTCGTCATTTAACAGTGTCTTCAAGAATACTTGGAAGTCAAGGAAGAGAGGTTGCATATCCAAAGTGGCCATTTAAATATTAAGAGTTGGTGACTGAACTTGGAAGAGATCAGGCCAGCAGGTTGTCATGCAGTTTAAAAATGAATTGAGGAGATGGGCAATAAGTCCAAAAGTTCATTTGGTAGCAAATGATATCTGGATAGAAAGTTTGAGAATATGAAAACATGGTGTAAGTTATTTATCACCTGAAAAATTATGTTCTACTTAAATTATTCACAGATGAACTTAATGTAGCATGAAAGACAAATAGATGAAACTGGGATGTCTGACTTTTTGCAGAAGATTGGACCGTTATATCTCACCCTTTAAGGGATTTATAAATTGCCCACTTTAAATCCAGCCTTCAACTGTTCCAACTGTATCACAGTTTTGTTATAGTAAGCAGCAATATTAAGTTACATCAGGTCTGGTAATCCACAGACATAGAGTTTTGGACCCATGAAGGGGAAAAAAAGCATCTTTAGGAGCCATTTGCCGATGGTAAGCCGTTACTCACGATGTGTGAATGTTGGAAGAGACCCACAGGGATGATGAAAGTCTGACTCCTGACCCTGCGTGGGACAACCCCAAGAATCACACCATGTGCATGAGGGCTTTGTCCAACCACTTCCTGAACTCTGGCAGGGTGGTTCTGTGACCACTTCCCTGGGGAGCCTTCTGGATGAAAAATCTTTAACAAACACTGAATCTAGATCTCCGTGACACAGCTTCATGCCATTCACTCAAGTCCTTCACCAGAGAGATGAGATCAGCGCCTGCCACTCCTTTCCTGTTGTGAGGAAGTTGTAGACTGCAGTGAGGTCTCCCGTCAGTGTCTTTTTCTCCAGGCTGAACAAGCCAACGGATCTCAGCCACTTCTGATACAGCTTCCCATCTATACCCTTCACCATCTTCGTGTCCCTGCTCTGGATGTTTTCTAATGGCTTTACAACCTTCTTGTATTGTGGCACCCAAAACTGCACACAGGACTCGAGGGGAGGCTGCTCCAGTGCAAAGTAGAGCTGGGCAATGACCTTCCTCAACCAGGCAGCGTGGTGGTTCAAGCACCCCAAGACCAAATTAGGATGAGCTGCTGACTCCCTCAAATCCAGGGAAACCCTACAGAGAGGCCTAGACAAATCACCACCTGTGTGAGATTTAACAAGTGTCAGATCCTGCACTGGAAATGAGGCAGCCCTGGATGTATGGACAGACTGAGGAGTGGCTGGAGAGCAGCACTGGGGAATGAGACCTGGGGGTCCTGGTCAATGGCAAGTTGAATGGGAGTCAGCAGTGCACAGGCAGCCAGGACCCAAACTATTTAAACTATATCTTTTCAATCTTTTAAAAGGAGTCTGAGACCTACTTCAGACTACCTTTTCACTTTCTCTAGGAAAATAACTTATATCCTAATAGTGTTTTCCAATGTGAGACTGTTGGTTGTGGTGAATTCTATGAATTAGTTCTCATTAATACAAGTACTTCACTTTGAGTATTTTTCAAACTGTAGTAATACATAATTTCTGACAAAGTGAATGAGTTTTGAATTTTCTAGTGACTGTTTAACAGAGAATAACATAAGAAAAGAAAATTAAATAATTTTAGCACTTCATCCTTTATTAATGTCAGTGTAAACAACGTTGTAATTGAAAACAGCATTCAGAATTAATACTAGAAAAGGGGCTGCATGAAAAAAATAAGTAGGTCTGTTATGTAAGAACTCTCTAAAAGAATTTTGAACAATCATGAAATATTTCTTATACTTCATGCATTTGAAAGAATATTCTAGTTCTAGAAATTGAAGAAGAGAAAGAATCGAGACATGCATTCAAAGATTGAATTGTACTCTGGTTTGTTAGGAAGCAGTAAGAGTATATCTTGTCTATAATATAGATGACAATAGTTGGAGATCTTGAATTCCCCAGGGTAGATAGTTGAACACATCCTAAAACCTGTCACTGACACTGCTGTAGACCTTCTCCTTGTGAATAGTCTTACTAAAAGCAAGGCTGGTGATGTATGGGCTAGCAAATGGATTTATCTTTTCATACCTTAACAGGGCCCCCATCAGGTCTGAGTAGTGAATGTGGGTCTGTTTCTTTCTATCTGACCCATGGCTCAAGAAGGGACTTCTGCATTCAGTTCTGAACTTGGTGCCATTTCAGCTCTATCTTCAGGTACCGGGGCAGCAATGGATCCCTCTCTCCTTTTGTACCTTTTAGCTTGTGTTCACTGTGTGGTTGGGCCCATTTATTTTCATTTATCTCAGTCATGTTTTACAATTCGAAGTGTTTGCTTTTCTCTGCTGCTGCTTGACAATCAAAGATTATTTCCTAAGCTGAGTGAATAATGAAATACTGAGAGTTACAGTGATGATACAAGCAAACTTAGCAGAAGATCTACAGTCATTACAGAATCAGCTTTGATATAGTGAGCTTTGTCATTTACATAGTTCGCATAAATCTGGAAACACATAAATCATATTTTCTTTTAATTCTGGAGAAAGATTTAATATACAGCTGTTGTGTTCTTTACACTAAAGAGGCAGTACAGAGGTCAAGTAATTCTTCATCTCCATGAAGTGTGTACATGTTCTTATATTTTTCTGAAGTAAAAAGGCATTGTTTTCTTACACTGTTAGGTGAAAATCTGCTCTGAAATGTCTTGCCAAGCTGTACCAACTTTGCTGGTAGTTCTGAAACCTTATTATCACAATGTTTTGCCAAGAGTATGCATAGTATGCATAGGGCAGATCCAAATGAGTAAGCAGATCTTTTCAGGAACTTAAAATATCTGAGTAGATACAGAAGAGAAGGGAAGAGTTATCTCACCTTTTTTATGTTTTCTTAGTTAAATTTGTGTACTAACGTATATTTACACTGCACTCAATAGGAAGCATCTCTATAGTAATTTAATATACAGAAACCCATATAAACAGTAACCAAACATTGTATTACATTGTGTCTACAAGGGAAAGGTAGTGAGTTCCAATTCTGGAGGAGTCACCTTCTATTAGGGTTTCTTTCTATCCTTATTCTGTATGTCAGATGGATCGCTACATTTAATTAAGCAGTAACAATTGAGGTGCAGATTATTTCCTGGGGATTAATGACCAGCTGGACAGAGTTGATAGCCCAAGGTATTGGATAGATTATGCTGCATAGCCTCATGGATTAAGTATGAGCTCTATACTGTAGATGTATTCACTTTGAATAGTGTAGGAGAAAGCATCACACTGAAGATAAAGTCTAAATCTTTTTACTTTTATTCTTTCAGCACCAAGTAGATCCGTATATATCCAGTTTGTGGTCACACCTTTTTTCTGAAACAACCTGTGTTTAAAATGACTCTTTGTTCAGCAATATAGCTACTGTTTTAGTTTCACATTGTCCTGTTGTGGCTAGAAGTGACTAAGGAAGTGACATAGAGGCTTGTAGAGAGAGATTCCATCCTTTTTCAAAACAAGCTTTTCGGTGCAGAAGTGATTTTCCAAGTCTATTCCAGTTTACAGGTGTCTTAGGAATAATTTTGTCCTTTTTTTGCACTACAGAATGAATTTAAATTAAGTTTTGTAGATGTTATTTCATTATTTTTTCCTGTACATTTTGACATGGCTGTTTTTCATACGAATGTGGAATCTTGACTGAAACTATACACATCTAGATGCCTTTTACTGGCCACCAATGTTTGAGGGTGAAAACTTATATTGAGTCCTTCCATTTTTGTTCATGTTTTTAGTTTGCCTGGAGTTTGGGAGAGGAGTCATTCTGAATATATAAGCTGGAGAGCCAGGGGTAAAATCACTACAAGCTGTTTTGTGCCTCCACATGCTAAAGAAGAGAGAGCACATGTAAGGATGGCCCAAAGACCTGGTTCATACTTTAGGGACCTGATGAAAGATCCACTCCCCTCTTTTCTGTAGATTTCCCTACGGGTTCATTCCATGCACTGGGAGTTGGTCACACTCATGTGTCTTTCCATCTTGAAGTCAGGACATGTTTGAGGGCCTGCACTGAGATGCACTCTGGAGCACACTTACTTTTGTATTTTGTTGTACACAGCAAAAATTGGCCTTCTTTTATTTGCAATTGTACCCCAGATTAAATTAGTCAGATCTGGGAGTTTCTTTCTGGATTGTTTGTTCTCCATGATGGTCTAATTCATCATCACTTCTCCTGAACCATACTTTCTTCCTATTTAAGTCCATGGTTAGGTATTGCTGCTGTAGAGAGGTAGTTGAGTTCTCAGGGTCACACATACCATAGTACATGTAATTTTGTGGCTGCTTCCTTGGTACAATTAACAGAAATGGGGTTATAATAAAATGTCAGAATGTTGATAAGAACAATTTTCCCCTGAATACCTCCCTCTCATTCCTCTCATATTGCAGCTGTACTGTCAGCACGATATCTAGGCTCAAAATTCAATATGTAAGAGAAGCACATCAGTTGCTGTCTGTAAATTAATGATTTTCTTCACTCATTCCTTGATAGAAAATGAAAAATTAATAATGTCCTAAATATGCCATGAAATATTTGCCGCGCTTTTTCTGACTTGAAAAAAGGAATATGGTACGTAGAAGTTCTTGTCAGCTGTTTTCTGCCCTGATCTCATTTATGTTATACTTGTAGCAATGGTGTAGATGCCTGAGATGGTCCAAGCCAGGATCAGCTGTGATTGCAGCTCTAGCTTCCCATCCAGGGGGCTCTGCAGACACTGCTGTGGCCTTCTGCCAAGCACATTGCCATGGGACAGGGAGTGCCTTATGCCCCATGACTCTCAGTCTCTGAGCGCCCAAGAACAGTTGAGACTCATTCTCAGGGCATAAGGCCATTCATCTTTTATTGTGCTTTCTGTTAAAAAGCACACTTGAGCCTATGTTACATCTGAGTAGTTGGCTGCAAAGTGCAGGTTTCTAAATTGTGCAAACGTGAGAGCCTCCATCTTGCCAAACAGTAGGGATTGAATTGCAGACTGCCAGAGCTGAAAACAAAATACTGCTGGAGTGAATCAGTCAGGATCTGATACCACATACAGGCCAGTGTTTAGAAGAAAATTTCATTAAAGAAAACATTTTAAAAATGAAAGGAAAATACTTTATGTGGAAGTTGCCTTAATGATTTTCCCCTGTGCTTTTTTTTTTCCCCCACATACAGTATATGTAGTATATGAGCCTTTTTTTTTTTTTTTTTAACACATGGTAATTTAATTAACCAAATTCCTGATTTTAGTTTGCTAAGTGCATACCTGTTGGAGAAAAATCACACTTTTAAATTACTTCTGGTTTCTATATTAAATAAACATTGGACATTGCTTTATTTACTTTAATATAGAGATAATTCAAATAAATAAATTAAGTGACTGAGCACATTATTTCTCTGGATAGAAATGGAAGGCAACTTGCTGTACAGAGAATCTGAAGTATGCTCATTCAGGCATTAAGAGACCTTATGCAATCATATTTAATTCTCTATGTAATTTGATTTTCTTTGTAGTTTATACTATACATTTCAATATCTGAAACACATCAGACAAATATCAGATGGATGTATTGGCTAATTAAAACATTCCTCTGTCTGAACATTTGAATATTCAGACATGTTTTAGTTTAACAATGAATAAATTAAACATAACATTCTGAAAAGTAAGGTCGAAAGGAATGAAAACTATCATTTGTAAAACCTGTGAAAGAAAAGAGATGAGGAATGGAAGTATGTGCTTGAGTGCATGGCTGTTCAGATGAGAATGTGAAGGTGTGATGAAAAAAAAATGGAGGGAGTTAAGTTGCACGAGCATCTCCAGATCTGCATTTTTCTAATGGGCAAAAGTATCTGGAGGGACCAAGATTTTCTGGCTGCAAAGAATGACCCCCTAGCCAAGCAGAGGAAGAAATCTAATAATGGGGAAGAAATAAAACTAAGATAGGGACTTGGTGTACTGGAAATAAAGAAGAGAAATGAACAGTCAAAAGATAGCTGCTCTGCAGCAATTTTTTGATATACTATCTCTAGAAAGCAAGACTGAGATAATAGAGGGGCTGGGAGCCAGAAACAGCTAGAAATTGCACAAGATAGAAAACTAAGCTGCAGACTGCCAGATGATCTCCACCAGCATCGAGAAAGGCATGACATGCAGTTGGATGTTCCTTCTTGAAAAGGATCAATGCATTTGGCACCAGAGGAGCTAAAAACAATCTACAGACTAAGGTTCATTTTGAGACAGGTAATGCTGACATCTGCCATAGATCTCTGCCATGGTCTGGGGAAAAAAACCTCAAAGACAGCATTTCAATAGAACAGCAGTATTGACTGGATGATCATAGATCAAGTCAAATTTCATTGAGAGATCAGAAAAATAAGACTTTTTTTCTTAAGGAAACTTTGAAAAACCCAGTGAACTAATGAAATTTTGCTGCAGAATGAGATTAAACTACAAAGAAATGGTCTATATTTGTGTGCACCTAGTCTTAGGTGTACACCAATACATACACCTAATGTCTCTCTGTACACTTCTTTTCAAGTCTTATTCCTGAATTTAATTTTTCCAATTTGAAAATGGGAAGATTGATAAAAAAAGAAATCAAACCATGGTTAGAGAACAATTGCAGCCAGTAGCAATAAGGAAAATCCAGAGAAGCAAAAAGCAAAGCAGTATGTTGAGCAGTTATAAGCTGGTAAATTGGATTGCTTGGCTTTTTTTTCTAAAGAAAGAAATACTGTGTTGTTAGAAGGATTTATTTGAATAAGAGAAGTATGTGGAGACAGGAGTTCTTATTTTTCATTTTGATAGGAGAAAGATAGTCTTTTGTACTGTCTTTAAAACACATCTCAAAATGAAGACCTGTAAATTGAAAAATTAAATGAAAGAGAAACTGGGACATGGTTGCAGTTAAAGATGCAGACATTGGGCTTTATTTCTAGAGGAGAAGCAAAAAAAAAGTTTTTTAACAGAACAAGTGACCTCAGCCATTCCTTTTATGACTCTATGCCCTTCCCAAATCATCCCAAGAAGACTAACATGTCTAGGAGAAGTAATAAGGGTTGAAGACTTGTTAGGGAGGAGAAAATGGTTAAAAAATAAAACATGTTAGACTTTGCAAATTATATGAAGACCAAGAGTTAAGGTTTTCCGGCTTAATAAATAAAAACAGAACAAGGAAAGGAATATAGCAGCTGTGCAGTACAGATAGGTAGAGAGTAAAAACTGTTTATAAGCATCTCAACACTTGAACAGAACATTTTATATTCAGTCAGGAAAAATAATATTGAGTAGCTGGGGAGAGGAGTATGGATATACGCTGCTGTGCAAAATGATGTTAGGAGAGGTAAAGGTACCGCAATCAAGTCAATAGGATTCTGAAAGGACTGGTGAAAGAAATCACAGGACCTGTTGTATTGGTATCTTTTTTAATGTTTTCTTATTGAATGCTATGATGAGTCATACAAATAAGAGTGCCTTAATTTTGCTGATAACCAGAAATGGAGAGGCAGCATTGCTAAAAAAGTCACAGCATATCAAAAAGAGGTGTGCAGCCCTAAAAGTTGGAGTGTCAGGGGTGCTGTGCAAGTCACTTGCACCCAGCTGAGCAGCAGATCTGGCTGCAGGGAGCAGGGAGAGGAGCAGGCCACCTGCTGAAGGATAAAAAACTGCCAACATCAGCCATGACAACAATTACAGCAAACATACACAGATTTGTCTGGGGGAAGATTTCTGGAGATGAGTAAGGTGCTGTGTTAGACACTGGTGTGATTGCCTGTGTCTGATCACCTGAATTCCAGTGAGACGGGGTTTGAATGGACCAAGTATAGGCAAGGTCTGTTAAGATGATCATGGGAAGGAACAGCCTATTGTAAAGGGAGCAAACAATGTCAATTTTTATGTTGACAGCTGTGTCTAACAAGGTTGCTTTGATCCAATCCCCAAGAACAGGGGACATGTCGTGGTTCCTCATCAAGGCAGCGTACCCTGCACAGAAAGTGGCAAGGTGCTACCACATCTAGACTGAACTTGACACTTGAGCTCATGGGACATGCAGGAAACATCTCAGTTTCTTTAGTCTGCCAATAAAGAAGAATGAGGGAGAAGATTATTTTGCTCATAACTATCTGAGGGAGAAAAATTCTAAAGAAGGAAAAGATCAATTCAAGTGAAAGGATGATATTGGTGTAAGGGCAAATGGGTATCAACTGCTGGTAAATGAATTTGCAGTCATCAGAGCAAGGATTCCTGACCATCTTGCATGACCAGTTGGAGTAAGGGGGAGCAAATTAACTAGGCCTTGACAGATGGAACTGAAGACACTGGCTTCTGTGCCCCTGTTTCCCTGTTTTGCCATGCCTGCTCTTCTTTCTGCAAGCAGTGAACTAGTTAAATTGCTGAGTAACTCTAGAAACAGTGCAAACAAGCAGCAGCTGCACTATTGTTTCCAAATAAATGTATATTTGAATGACCTGGTGAAGGATGAGATTGAAATGATAAAGCAGTTGGATGGTGAACATGTAAAATAGAAAGTGTTACTGTAGACTGTGTAATTTTTTCCATTCCAAAGTGTTCTTAATAAGTATTAAAACTAATCAATGACACATGCCTCAAACTGATCTGATATATTTTATTCCCATGATGAGGACCTCAGGAATGTAAGCATAGCTTTTAAACTAAGGTAGCTTGCCAGCACATGGATTGAATGATCATGACCATTTCATGGAAGCATAATTAGCTTTTTTGTTCTGTTCTGTTTTTAGCCGCTTCTATTATTTTAAATGTATGTCGTCACCCTCGTGTTCACAGTGAAACCAATTCCCTGTCTCTGACCTCATTGATACACAAAGTCCTACGAGAAAACCTTCAGAGACAGTCTTTGATTTCTATGATGTAGTGGCCAGTGACAGAGGTCTTCCGAGAAGGTGTTTTTCCCTTCTTTGTCTTTACACTTTGAATGAAATAAATTAAATCTTATCTTCTAAAGTACAGTCCAGCAGTTTTCTTGATAGGTGACATAAAGACAAAACATGCTTGATGGCAGCAAGAAGTTTTATTTAGAAGGGAAAAAATTGCATCCAGTACAATCACAGTTGTAAACTCTGTACAGGTTACAATAATTTCCAAACAGAAAGAAGTTAATTTCTTTGAGTTACTGTGGCTGCATTGCATAGGCTTGCCCAGCATAAAAAAACAGACTATCATTTTTTCCTGACTCATGTCTCATGTTAGTCAGACAGATTTATTCACACAATTACATGTTTTCTCCATATATTTTTGGTTGCTGTGCTTTTCATAGGTCTTTAAAATGAATTGGTTATTTTTTCTTAATTATGAAAATGTTATTGCACTAAATGCAATTTAATTAAAATAAGAATTTCTGCCAAAGCATTTAAATAAATACAGTATTCTTTTACAAGTATGAAAGGAGTTACTATTTGCTGTTTCATTTCCTCACTAATATGCTGGCATGTTTGGTTTGAACCTGAGCTTGTGGAAGTTTATTCTTAACCAAAGCAGTTCCTTTTTCATGTAAGTAGGTTAAATGTGAGTTGTAGAGCCCTAGGGCTCTTTTTGTTCAGTTTTAAAGCCCCCTCAAGTGGGCCTCTTTTAGAAACCTGGAATCATATGCTTGTAAGGTTGATCCAAATTACCATTAGAATAGCTCTTTTCAACTTTTTATTTATACAAAGAATCATAAAAAATGCACCAAACTGACAAGGTATTAAATCAAACTGAATGAAGACAGTTAATTTTCTTTTTACTCAACAACTTTTTTTTTGGTCTTTTAATGGAAACTCTCAAATTGAAAAAATTGTCTGTACAGTATGTTAAGGTGCCATGCAGTATAATAAGTTGCTATTACTGTCAAAAAGGTACATGATGAAGTGCATTTGCAGAAAAGGCACATATTAATGTCAATCATTTTTGTGTGATTTATATACTAACTGCAGTGTTTTAAGAAGATCAATATTCTTTGTTTTGACAACATTTCAGAGCCTTGTACTTTCCTGACAGTATTAATATTTCTACCATAGTATGATAGAATAATTTTAGTAGTTAGTGAGTGGTCAGTTTGGTGAAAAGGTACACAGTAAAAGTGCATTTAAATATAACAGGTAAAAAGCATAATGCATTTTTGAATAAGATAAACATGGTAACAATTCTAAATTTTAGTTGAGTGTAGTGTCATGTAATTAGTAGAACTTGCTAAAGTGGTGATATTTTCCCATCCCCTAAAATTCATCTTCGGTGTATGTATAATAATTACTCCTATTGCAATACTATCAGTATCCCCTAAGACATAATAATAGACAGACTTACAGTGGTTTGACATGTAATTTTCTGATGTAGTTCTCAGAAGTGATCAGAAATACTTTTAACATTTTTCTTTATTTTCTTTCAATTTCTTCTTTTCTCTTTTTATGTTTGTTTAACCCTCTTGTTTGTCATCCATATGTTTACCTTAAAGTTCTTTTCCTTCTTTTTTTTTTAAGTGGTAGAGTGGCTAAGCAAAAAAAAAAAAAAGCTCTTTCTTATCTCCTCTTGAAGAATTATTAGTTTTCCCCTCTGCTTGTAAAAACCCATCATTCATTCTTACTTGTTTAAGAAGGTCCACAGCTCCTGGAGAGCTCAGCTCTCAGAAAGTTGCCTCCACAAAAGAAATCCTGAAGGTATTTTTAGAGACTTCTTAAGAGGTACTGAAGAACTGAGCTTTTACTACAATCTGCTTTCACCATTACTCACCTGTAAGGGCCTGGTTCAGCTGTCTTTCATATAATATACTTCTAATTTATGCAGGATGCTCAGTATCTACCACTAAGGCAGTAACTTCAAAAATTGATAACAGCAGTAATTTTCAAGACTTTTCATGACTTTTAGTCCTGCTCTATTTTAAAAATAACTTGAGACGCCATTTGGTAAGCACCTCCAGCAGTACAGTTATTTTCTTATCTAAATAACTGAACTATAAGTGTAACAGCAGATAACTGCTGTCCGATGATTTGGTCTTCATGATAACAGCTGCAACAGCTTTGCAAAAGCCAGGTCCGTGTTCTATATTGCATAACCTAACATTCACACTTAACATTCTAGATATTTTGTACATTTTTAGTAATAATACTAAAAATATTTCTACTAATAAAACTCATTGTAAACTATAGCAAAGGCTATGGAGTTAATTACTGTGAACAATTATGTGTTTCTCCCTTGAACATTTCCTCCTATTAAAAATAATTTCAAAGCAGATATTATAAATAGCAAAATGTACATATATAGGCTTTCATCACAGCCTTGATGGCCAGGCTTAGACTGCCTGCCCTATGTGTCCTGGTGCCTGAAGGACAGACTCACTCTTTTGCAGTTTGCAGTTGTATGGCAACACGTTAACAGGGAGACTGACAGCAGCTGCATTTTAGGTCTTATCTTCAGCATGAGTCTCCCTAGGCTGGGTCAGAGTGGGTCTCAGTGCCTGTGCTGCAGCAACTGAGCCACAGTGCAGAATAGAGGGAGAAGAACCAAAGAGAGCACAGGGGGTCTGTGCATTTGGGGAGGAAATGGACTTCTGTGTGCACAGCTTAAGTTCATGCTCAACAGCAATTTGTGTATTTCATCGGTGACTTGTGAAAGCAACTTCTGCCCATGATGGAAACTTCATAGGTGGAGAATTTGTAAAGAAGAGTGAGTGACCACTCATAACATATTAAATGTGAGCAAGGTTGGCTTTTCAGCCCTGAGAACATTGCACAGCTTTTGTGAAGTGTGATGAATATTGTAGATGCCTACGAGGAGTCGTGTTAGGATGGGGACAACAAAGGCAGCAGAGTTTTTCTGGAGCATGATGCTGCACAGTATTCTTGTGGGTTCTGCAATTTATACCTAGATTGCTTGTGGCTGAGCTTAAAAGTCTGATCTCACTCTACCATGTTTTATTGTTTTCTAAGGTTTTATTTCTCAGCTTGGAGTAAGGAAAGTTGTGGGATAAACTGTTCAGTTTTCATACTGAGTTGTACACTGCTCTATGTGGTATGATGGATGAACTGGTGATGGTAATTCAGGCTTTTAAAATGATTAGGGAAAAAGGAAAACATGAATACTTTCAATTGGCAGCTAATGCCCTATCTCAAATAATTGGCTTTTATGTTACAAAACTGGACTAATATCATGAACCATTAAAAAAAATACATGCCTTTATATTTTTTCTTGAAGTTTGGCTCATCAGCTTTCATATGTTTGTGAACAAATGAAAGTTGATGAGGATATAAAACTAAGTATACTGGATAATATTCTTTTTAAACATTTTATCTCAAAAGCAAAAATTCACTACATGGTAGAAGTCAATCACTATAAATATGTCTTTTTAGAGTTAAAATTTCTGTCTTGCATTTAGTTCATTTATTTAGCTAAGAAGATTAAAGGTTAAGTTTTAGACATTTTTATGACTGCATTCATGAAAGTTTTTCTTCTTTCTGTTTTCATTCTGGCAAGCAGAGCGCTTATTTAATAGCACTTTTCACAATTCTGCACCTGTTCATTTTGTATGTTGAGGAAAAAATGCGTAAATTAGCATTGAACTATTTGGGAGGTTGTTTTCTTTTTAAGATTGTTGTCCTACATATGGCAGTCATATCACTTAAATTTTCATACCAGTTATAGCTGGCAAATTATTTTTCAAGGTTATCTGCTATTGACTAGTACTGCTTATACCAGCCTATTCAGTAATTCAAAAAGGCCGTGATTTTGTTGGATTCTGTTAAAAAAGCTTCCTGATCTCATTAGAATTCCTGGGAGCTAGAGCAGATCCTTACCTTTCTAGTTAGGCTTGTATCTTGTGTGCTTCCAAAGTTCTCCTATTTAAGTCCTTTGCTGGAAGTGGG
Source organism: Muscicapa striata striata (assembly GCA_030060385.1). Classification (NCBI taxonomy): domain Eukaryota; kingdom Metazoa; phylum Chordata; class Aves; order Passeriformes; family Muscicapidae; genus Muscicapa; species Muscicapa striata. The sequence continues at coordinate 151,680 of JAREIS010000240.1, forward strand.
CTTTTTTTTTTCCTTTTTTTTCTCCTAATAGAGGTATAGCTGCAGTATCTATCTATCTATCTATCTATCTATCTATCTATCTATCTATCTATCTATCTATCTATCTATCTATCTTATTTTTATTTGAGTTGGATGTCTTGGCTCCTTTACTTTAAGGTTGTTCATTATTTTATTCTGCAGTAGAGCCAGTGCTGATGGGGTACAAGTGCTTGGTTATTTTGACTTGGCTGCTAAGATCAGCAGAATTAAAGACAAAAGTCCAATGTTCTAGGTACAGTATGGTCTGTAAAAGAACATTTTTAAGCTCAAGCTTTTTATGGGGAAACAAAACACTCTGGAAATTACCTGTTGGAATCACTGCCACTGAAATGTAGTTACATTTTGTATGATGTTGGTATTGTGTAATAATCTCACCTAAAGACACAAATGCAGTCATGTACATTTAAAGCTAACAGTTTGCGCCATCAAAGCTGAAATTAGTCTGCATTTTTTTACTAAAAAAAAACCCTAAAATTATTCACATGAAGGAATCTGATTTAGTCTTTGGATTATGAGCTTTGTTAAGTCATACTTTGACAATATCAGTTTAACAGTGATGTTTCAGTGGTTTTCTGCGTTGAGCAGAAAATCATATCACAATGTCCTGGTGAATTTAGGAAAAAAATTTTCTGTGTTCCTAAAATGAACAAGATGTCTAGGTGCAGATGAAATTCTTATTCATATAGATGAATTTCATATTCATATGAAAATTCATATGCACTCACATAATTCAAGCTTGACAAACTACATGGAAGTCCAAAGATCTGCTGTAATACTTGAAAAGCAGCTTCCCCAGATAACATCCAGCCCCTGACTCTGTCTTATCTGCAGTTTACTTCATTTGCAGAAACACTAGTTGGAGCAATATTTGAAACCTGCTTGCAGAAGAGGTTGCAAAATTGGGGCCCCAAACAAATCACCTTCAGCTGTTAAAACTTATCACCAACTCAAGCAGCAGAGCCTTCATAATCCACTACCCTGCCACCAGGGCAACCATCAATAAAAGACAATGTCTTGAACACCATTTGAATCATTATTTTGTGGAGCTCTGGAATTTTCCAGATTTTGCAAATTACAAAGGCCTGATTAGTTTGTATGATTTGAAAGTTAATGTTTGAAAGGGTAAACACACTTAAATTGGTTTCAAATTACTTGTTCATAGTAGACTTTTTTTTTTTTTTTTTTAGAGTAAACTTTATCAGAAAATAGCTGCCTGAAGAGATATACAGGCACAGAAGAAATAAGTCATCAAAGACAAATGCCAGTCTGAAGCTGACCAGATCCAAGTCTCCATTATCAGGTTTAAAAGAGGCAGCAGACAATTGGAGAAAAAGTCCTTTTGAAATGGAGCCCAGGTTCAGCTCATCCAGGACCACATTTAGATTTCCTGCATTTTCTTAAGTGCTCTAATTTGACATACTCTTAGAGATGACATGAGGGCGTGATTATGTGTAATTCAGCTTCTGTTTTCTTCCTCTGCTTAAGTTTCTAAAAATTTCTCACACTAATTTAATTCTATGTATCCTAAATAGATCCTCACGTATTTAGATAATTTGCAGTGAGTAGTTCTTAAGTTTAATTTAATTTGAGGTGTTCTGTTTACGTTTGTTGTTTTTTGCCTACTTTTTTGTTCACGTGATACTTCACTTCGGATAGTTCATAGAGTGAAGAAGGGTGGTTTTTGCTTAGGAGCAAGTTGGGTTTGCTTACAAGAAGAAAGAAATGCAGTATATTCCCCGCCCTTTCTTGGCATGAGTGTTTATCCATTGCACAAGGTTGTATGTGAAAGCCATTGAAGTATGTGAAAGCAAGTTTCCAGGAGCCATTGTTTTTCCCCATCCTGTTGGAAGGAATTGGGGCTGCCCCGCTGTGGGGAAGGAGAGCATAAAAAGTTCCAAGTCTGCCACTCATGGATTTCTTTCCCACTCTTAAACTGTGGGGGAGGCAGAAAGGAGCTTGAGTAAGCATTTATTTCCTGGGTATCTCACAGCTATGCGTTACGTTTCACACACAGAAAGGGGCTGAGTTAATTTCTCGCCTTAATTTCAATTCAGTAATTGCAAATAGCAGCAAATGTTAAATTCATAAAACATACTCAGTGAACTTGAAGAAAAAGAATGTCTCTGTTGTGTATTCACATTTTGTAATGAACAGAGGTGTGTGATGTCTGTAGGTCTATTAATTCCTCTTGCTACAATAATTTTAAACACACTTTTTTTTTTCTCCATTAAATACATGCTAATTCCTAAGGTGCTAGACCTCTTATGTATGGAATCAGTCTATCTGGAAGGCTGGAGAAGACAATTAAGTAGGTGAAGTATCATCAGTACTTTGAAGTCAATGTAAAGACTCCTGACAAGTTCAGAATCCTATGCTTGGATTTTATAAGATTACCTCTCCAGCCTTCTGTGCAGACAAGCTGCTTGCTGCCAGTGGATAGAGATGGTTTAGTTGTTTTTTTAGATACCACAGCTGGTAACAGTAAAATTTTCATGCTCATACTTAATATATAATATTGTACATAATTCTCGTCTTAGAAAGCAATGTCATGGATGTTATTGGTTTTTGAAATTTAAAGCCATTTATAGTGTTCAATACTAACTGACTGAAAACATGAATTCCATATGTTTTTAGAATAAAATACAGTGTGAGTGAGCAGTTTTCATTATGCCTTTCATTTGCTGTGCACTGTCCAACAATGCTCTTTTTCTTGTGCTACCATTTTTTAAAAACTTTTTTATTTTTGGTGTTGTGGTCATGGTGCTTCTTCCACTTTTAATTTGCTTCTCATGCTACTTTTTTTTTAACTTCTTTGTTTCTTAGAAATTATTCTCTTCCTTCTCTCCCTCTCCTGAAAATATTACTGAGGTCTTTTTTTTACTGAAACAAGAACTTTTGTGGTGTCCTCCACTTCACATAAGAAGTTAATTAACTTTGGGTTTAGGCAATAAAACTTTGTAATAAATATGTTGATCTTATACTTGCCTGAGTTGCACTATGTAAACCAGAGAAACTTTGAAGTCAACAGAAATATTATCTGAGACAGTTGTAGCTGGGCTTTTGGAGATAATTTGAGACTGAAAATAGCTCACAGTATATCAAAGCAGGAATTATATGAGCTATAACGATAAGATTGCTAGTTGGGAAGACTAAGTGAAATCGAAGGAATATCCTGATATCATTGTATTGGCTTTCATGAATTCTGGATGATTTTGTGCATTTTGGTTTCAGCAGTTAAAAGTCTTGCTTGAATGTATTTAAAGACCAAAACTTGTAGTGGTTTTTATATGCTAATGAATTTAAATCTTTTATATGTTCATAAGAAATATTTATAATTGAGTTAATTACATCTAAGATAATTTATTGCTATTATAACACAGCTGTTTGATTAATTATTAAAATAAGCTTTTTGAATAGTCACTTTAAAATAATACTGGCATATCTGTAGAAGTCTTTGCATTTTTGTCAACTTGTTTTTACACTTTTTTCAATACTTTGATCTGTAATCATGATATTACAAATATTCTAATAACCTGATGAGTCTGGAAGTAGAGTTATCATTTTGTGTAGCCCCATTTCAAAGGAGGATAAAGAAATTATGTCTAAAGTAGGAGATAAAAGATTTTAAATATTGGACTTGTCCTTTCAGGGTCCTCTGTGTAACTCTCATAAACTCTTAGAAAATGCTCAAAGCAGTGATTTTTGGCTTCTAGCAGTTCTTATATCTGAGCCCCAGAACATTTATTACTCCATCTTTGTGAACATCTTGAAGTTCAGACTTGCAGAATTGCTTGTAGTGCACGTGAGTGAAGGCTGTATGTTTGGGACATACACCATGCTCTTAAAGCTTGAGTTAGAGAGGTCTCAGAGCAAACTCGATTAGGTGGCGTTATATTGTTACAGATTTTATCCTTCATATAAACCATCATGCTGGGATTTTCTTTCAGTTGGTGGTTGTTGAGTTCCATATCTGAAAACTCCAAAGGTTAATCCACAACTACAAACAATCATGTTCCTTCTCTTATTACTACCTACAGATTGATCCATGTGCTTCATATCATACTGTGGAAATGCTTGTTCGAACACAGTAATTCATTCTGTAAAGCTGTTTGAGATACATGACACTTAAAGAAAAATGGTCAAAAAATGCCAGTACAAACCAAACTATGTTATAAAGGCTGCATTGCCAGATATAAGAAAACTGAGTTATTGGTCAGTATAAAAGGGATGAAAACAACAGCTAAAATTATGGTTTATATTTTTTCTCCTCAGGACAGGCCAATATATTTTCTTAGGCAAACCTGCTGAAATTCTCCAGGCAGTGCAGTAAGGCTAAAAGAATGGTTATTTTAGAGTGAGTGCAAACCTATACTGAGTTCTTCATCATTGTTTGTTAGCCTAATGATGGGAACTTTCAGAAAAAAGACGCCTTGTTATCTTTATTAATCAAACATATTAAGAAATGAGGAGGAACAGGCAATTGCCCCAGTTTATACAGAGAGTACATGACTGAATATTATAGTGTCTGTATTTCAGCAGAATTAAAGTTACTCAGTGTCAGAGTATTATATGTTTTAATTTAAACATTAGATAAATCCTCTTCAGTCTACAAAGCATTTTTCTTCAAGGCTTTTCTGGGTTGTTATTTTTTGGTTGTTTTTTTTTTTTTTCTTACCATCAATAGCAGCTATGTGTATGCATCAAGAGCAAACTTGCATTATCAAAATCCTGTTTGGTCTTTATGCAGAAAAATATTGATATTTATATGGAAATACTATTTTTGTGCATACAGATAAATTTATACTTGTTCCTTACGCATACATTTGTGCAGAAATATCTTACATAATACTCAGAGGAGGAAGTGCTAGTAAAATATTCAGTACAGTTAATTGAAAAGAAAAATGCTGTTTTTCACAGTGTTATGTTTTATATTTATTTACGGTATATAAAACATAGAGTTCAGATCATGTAGCAAAGATAGGTATGAAACATTTAAGTCCTAGAGTTTCTCTGAAACTTTCTCTACAGCTGTCCTTTTTTGTCTATTTCAAGAACTCCATGTAATCATGTAAAACCAAAATTTTATTTTCTATTATGATGAAATAAAAAGCCAAGCAAGATAGAATATCAGCTGTTATGAGCTATACAGCATTTCATTTCAGATTTAAAGAGCTGATATAGATTTTATTTTGAAAGGTTGACATCATTCTTGGAACAGGTTGTGGAATGTTCACATCATACAAAAAAAATACATAACCTTCAGATTCACTGAGGACTCTCTTTTACCTATATAATATTTTTTATTATGACTGTATCCACTGAAACTTGGGAAAGCTACATTAAGTAACTGAAAGTATGGGAAATTCTGAATAACTCTTTGGATTTTGTAAACATTTTGACAATTTACTAGTGAAATAGGGGGAATTATTGCAAAGCAAACTGATTGTAAAATATTTTTAAATAAATGTAAGGTTTAGAAATTGTAACACAAGTTTCTTGATTTAATGAGCTACATCTCATTTTATAGTCAATTTAGTCCACTTTTATGTGTGTGGTCTTGTGTGTGCATGTACGTGTAAAATTGAGGCAGTACACATAAATGACATGTTCGTGACTAGGTCGATCAGTTCTATCTATGACATAAGAGTTTAAATGGGAATCATATTATAAATACTTTTTAGTCTTTTTAAGGCTGTTGTACAGTACAGAAGTGTACATCAGAAAGGGTTCAGTGTGATCTTTACAATACTGTATAGTTTAAAGGCACTGATAAGTAGGTATGTTCCATTACCTTGTTTTTTTTTTTTTCCAGTTGGCACCAGAATTACTTGAATACCAGTCTGCTTTGGTCACTTAGATTTTATCTATGCTAGGGTATAATGGCTAACAGAGGGGTTTGTTTTTAGATCTAAACTGTACACATTGTCAATGTCATGGAGTCCTCTACTCTGTGTCAGAAAGGAAAAAGAATACATTTTTGAGCAGTACACTGAAGAGAAAATAATTTTCAGTGAAGAAAACTCACTTTCAATGAAGAGTTTTCACTTGTCACTTTCGCTTCAATGTTTAGTTTTCTAAATGGACTGGTATTTTGGAGCTTTGTACACATTGAAAAGGTGCTTACATTGATCAACTACTTAATTACCATTGATTCTCAGTGTGAGTACATAATCTCATGGCACAGCCTGAGAAACAATTGTTAACATTTGACTAATCAATTAATTGTTTCAGTAGCCATGAAGGCAATAGATAAGACTGATTCTCTGTTGAAAGCTAGCATTGCAGGAGAAATGCCAGTTTTCATAATTTAATAGTAAGCATTTAATTTTCTTTAGCTGAAATACATGAGACATTTGGATTTTCTATGTTCTGTATGTAACCATATCAAATACTCCAATCTTCACAGGAGTCTGTGGTTCAGAGGAAATGTTAAACAGCACTATGTGCTTAGTGTGATCTTCCCACATGTGTAGTATCTTCATTATTACACGCCATATTCAAATATTGCAAACGTTTAGCATTTCTGATGAGGTACATTTAGGGTCTGTACAAAACACTAGATTGAACAAAATGGAAATTTAGTCTCCCTGCTTGGCTGTTAAATGCACAACCATGGGCAAACATAGAACATCAACAGATTTCTTCCAGTAGTGTGTGGCTTTGGAGGAACTCTGCAATAGGCCATAAGTAATCTCCTTGGCCAACTGCTCCTTGACATGCATTTATGGCAGATGACAGATGCTGCTCCAGAGTGTTTTGGTGACTTTGGTGTCTCTGCACAGAGCTTTTCTGGACATTTCACACATCTTTTTTCTACTCAGCAGAATGGAAAAAAAGCCATGTTTGAGGTCTACCTTGAGATGCTACAGTGATCCTGCTGGGTGGCCTGGTGCCACGTTAATGGTGTGAGCACAAGCACTGGCTTTGATATGAGAGCTCATGCTGGCCAGTGCTAATGGGGGCAAAAGCCTCTTACTCCCCTGTCAATTCACAGTACAACTTCCCTTTCATCTGTTAACCTTTCAGTACTGGTGACCTGGAGACAGCCATGCCTGCCATTTTTTTCCAGGTTCTTTGTTCATTTAGTTTTTCTTGTTAACAAGTTCTGTAATCATGCTTTGTGAAAATACTACAATAACATTGCCTATCTTGAAAGAGTTGCTGGGAAATAGGATTTCAGTGAATTACTGAAAAATATTTTTCTGTTTAACATAACAATACCTTCACTTTGTAGTAAAGTGGAGATGCGGGGGAATTATCAGTGCATACAATTTTATCAGCTTACGTACAGCTTGTTTTCCTGAATATGTTTTAAGAAGCTTTGCATTTCTGAAGCTAAAACTTTAACTGTTGTTTAGATTGCCTTGTATCCCCCAGAGTTACCTTCCTTTTAAACAGTTATCTTAAAAAAAATCCAAACCAACATGCAGCCAACAACACTTCTGGAGAGAATCAGAGTTCATTTTTTTTTTTTTTTTTCCTGAGCTGAATAAAATGTATTTTGTTGTTTTCACTGGCTAACGGTTCATTAATTTTTTCATAAATACTGCACATAATGTGTTCATCTTCAATTTAATGTTTCAGTATGTTAAAATTTATGATCACATAAACATTTTCTTTTCAAATAGTGCCTGTAAGACTGAGGTCACTAAAACAAGGGTCCAGAGCTCCTTCACAGTTTTGTAAATCAGGGGAATTTTGTTCAATTCAGTGGAATTAAAGTTGCATGAGATCACAGTGAAGTCCAAGGATACTACTAGTGATCATTATGCTGAATATAGGCTGCAGAACTGGATCCATCTGTGCACAAAAGAGCCATATGCTGTGACTAATACTTGGAAGTGATGGATGGATTCTGCAGACTTTAACATGTAATAACTAGTACATACTTAGATGTCAGTGGATGTAGCAGAATATGAGCGGGAGTGGCAGGCATAGCCAGCTGTTCCATTTCCATGCTGTATTTGGCCAAGTAGATTTATAATGTGCTCTCATTCACTGGCATGTCTTCATTCACCTTCATCAAGTATGAGACACCTTGTTCCTGCCTTTACTCACTGGCTTCCTCTTCCTCCAAAAATGAAAAATTCCTGCAGGTGCCGAAATCCTTTCAAAGGTGGCCTCAGAGCAAAGAAGTAGCTTGTGGGGGTTGATATCCAAGCAAATCTAAGCATTTGCAACAAATTTTGCCCATCACAACTTCTAATCCTAAACTAAATTATTGTAATAGTGTTCGAAGTTTTGAAACCTAACATCCTAACATCCACAATACATAGACTGTGTTCCCCCTTAACCAAGGTTCTTTTCTAAGTCATTAGGTAGTAATGTAGTATAAATTGAAGCTTTTTTGTAAGATGAAAGCTACCTTAAAGAACCAGCAATGGAAAAATGGCACCAACAAAAATACCAGCTATGGAAAAAACACTACCAACAAAAGTATAAGGTTTATTTTCCCCCCAAGAATAGTAAATCTGATCTTGAACCACATTCTATTGTAATTCAAAGGTCAAGTTTTTCCAAGATGTTGGAAAAAAAGTTCGTAATTTTCTTTTTTTTTTCTCTCTGTAGAGGATTTATCAAGGAAGCTTTTTTAACAAAATACTTTTAGGCCTACATTTTACATTTTATTTTCTGAAAATTTATAGCTAAAAATACTTCTATTGCATGATCTTGTGAATTTATTACTTTTTAACTACATAGCAAAAATTACTGGAATACTTGTATCAGGCAACATTTCTGAAAAACAGCTCAGACAAGTTTCTACAGTAGGAATACACTTTGCCATAATACATGATTTTGAATTTGCTTTAGAGCTTAACCTGTTGGCAGTTCCTGAACTGGGCAAGAAAAAGGTGTCATCTGTCAGATATTTATGTTATTCATTCAAAGTATTGCTGCAAGCACTTATATTTATTTTCTCCATGCTGTCAAGCTGTGATTTCTTTTAGCAATGACACTTTCATCAGTTTGTTATGGAATGCTCAGACTTGAATTTACTAGTTCTTCAAAATTCTCTGTTTCACATTTTAAAATAATTTCTGTATCAATGTAGCTGCAGATGCAAAGCGAGTGCTTTTCTCATTCAGACTGTAAATCTGAGTCTCCAGCAATTCTTTCTTGACATTATTTTTGTTGTCCAGCAACGCAATATGTGTAAATATGAAGTACGAAAAGGTTGTTATTTAGGGTGATTCAGCCACCGTAAATAGAAATGAAAGTATGGTGGAAAAACAGAGTGATACCTTTCATTTCTTCTTGTGTAGTGCATTTTGATGAGGAGTGGGACATGGATGCAAAATGCTGCAAATGGCTCCAACCAGGAGCTGTTCAGTCTCATTCCCAGGGATCTGAAAATGGGTCTCTTGCTGGCAGCTCTGTGCATCAGACTGGCAAATCCAGAACTGAGAAGCACATCCCTCTATTCATTCCCAGTGGAAACGAAACCTTTGTAGAACTCACCCCCATCCCTCTGGTAATGGAGTATATATTATTTTCAGTCTGCTTTTATCATTCTGCTCCTGGAGACAAAATAATTTTCCTTCTGATTTGATGTCTCTTCAGTAATTCAGAAATGAAGCTACAGGTTTAAAATAATGGAATTTCATAGTTACTTCCACTTTATGTTGTTCTTTGAGCTTTTTCCTTGTATTTCAAAGATGGCACACATTTCTTTCAAACGTTTCAGATTGAGGCAATGCCTAAATGGAGACTTGATTTCACTTTGCATGGGTAGATTGATGAAGTATTGGTTAGTCTCCATTCACTGAGGGGAAGCAGTGAGCCTCTAAATATTTAGTTAAGGAAATTGACTATGTTTTTCTTTCCCAAAGGGAATGTTCTCATATGTGGTCCATATCCCCTCCAATGTGGTGACAGCAGTATCAATGTAATTAAGGGAAGGAAGGGAGGTGGTATAACGAGCTGTCCTGGTTTGGCTGAGATAATTTTCTTCCTAGTAGCTGGTACAGTGCTTTTGAATGTAGGGTGAGTATAATGCTAATAACATGCTGCTTGTATAGGTGTCCTGACCTGCCCTTCATCCATGATATTAGCAGAGTTAAAAACTGCTTTTTCTGGCCAAAGTGAAACACTGAGTGAGGATGTAGTAGCCAGGTAACACATGCAACTGCCAAATATGTGGCTGCCACCTTTGCCAAATGTGTGCGATTGGCATAAGCTACTTATACTTTCAAATCTGTTAATTATTGACACTTCTGGCAGTGTTGATGGCTGCAGTCCATCTTTTTTGATGAGCCTTATGTAAAAAGAATGGATGTTTGTTTTTTGTCGTTTGACTGTTTCATGGTATTTTTAATATGTTCAACTCACTTTTTCATATAATCCCTTTGAAAAGTGCACCAACATACTTAAATTTGTTTAATTTTCCCAACATGATACTTATGTATTTCCTTATGGTATAAAAAATTGTTTGCTTGTGCTGTGCTGTGAGCAACTGAGTCATAGAAAATAGAAAAATATTAAAAACTCTTCCCTCTTGTAAGAGGGTGTATTTATTTACAAAATTTGTGTGGACTCGGGAAACAAAGGAGGAAGAAGTATAATACATTCCCAAAACAATGTAGTGTTGTGTAAACTATGGCTTAGTCCAACAGGTGTCAAGTCCCACATTTAGCCCAGGAGAAAGGAGGTAGGAATACAGGACTAAGGGCTATATAAGGACAAAGGGCACAATACCATGGCTCTTCAAAAAGTCACACGATTTCCAGCATGGGCATTTTGGTAAATGTGTATTTGGGTAAAATGAGCACTCTTGAATTTTAAACTTGCTCTGATAATTTTAGATTTTAGTGTAATATTTCAGTGTGGGCTTTTTCCTGGTTTTTTTTGGTTTTGTTTTGTTTTTTTTTTTTTTTTGGTTTTTTTTTTTGTTTTTGTTTTTATATATTTATTTTTTTCCATTTTAAATGTATTAGCACACGTGTAAACTGCAGTTCATACTAGAAAATAGAAATATGTCTAAAATTAAGTCAAATATACTCTACTTTTAACTGGCCCTATTGTTTTGTAACAGGTGTTTTATTGAATCTAAAACAAATGCAGACCTCTTTCTGCACATCCAGTTTTATTATTCCTTGAGATGTCTCAACTAATAAGTGAAAGTGGAGTCAGGTCAGTTGTAGGAACTGGGTGGTAAAAGCTCAGTCCTGTTACTGAACAAGTTCCAGATGGAGCTTATGGAGCAGCCATTAAGTCTGGAACTGGAGATACTTAGCCACCATAATAAAAGATTTAAAAATTATCTGGGTAATAAATCTGATAAATGGGCATATATACTCAAAGGATAGTAAGGTTTCCTCTTGAGTTATCTCAGTCAGTTTTTCAGTCCTTCAGTTGAATGCATTCACCTTAGCTATATCATTCAAGGGTGCAATTCATTGATCTGCTTTTATGATTTCTTTACAAAGTGAGAATTTTCTCATTATTCCTCCTGAAAAATAGATCTATGATGATGAAGTTTCATGGACCCAGCAAAATTCCTGAGTGTCCAGGGCTAACAATAAATCTCACCCAAGCACAGACTCACCCCATGGACTATCTGATTAAACACTACAGTCTTCATTCTTCACAGCAGTGGCTGCCTGTCACCTTGTTTTTCTGAATGCCTCTATAGACAGGGATGAGTTGTGCCAGATGAAGCATGAAGGCAGAAAACAGCCAACTGAATGGCACAAGACACACTTGGATGTCAACTAACAGGAGCACAAGAAACTCTTTTATGAGTCTGTTACATCTTTGATGTAACCCAGAGGTCCTTTACTCTTTACAAGAGAAGCCATGGAATAGTCAGTGACAATGTATCCTAAGATTTATGCAGGATAATTCGAAAGCAGAGAACTAGAATTTTCTTAGCTGTAGGCTACATCCAGGATAATTTTTTGATAAAATTTGACATTTTAGAACTCTTTTTTGACTAGTTCTGGTTAGGCAATGGGAAAGGCACTAGCTATACTAAGTGGGGCCTTAGTCATGTTCATGTTAAAGAGTTGATAGTCATTCTATCTAGGGAGATTTCAGCTCTGAGAGAAATATATTATTTATTGGCTGTGTACCACACATTGTTGCTGTAGATCACAAATAGTCCTTCCAGAGAGATCTAAAATCATGAGATTTTCACAACTAGAAGTTATAATTCTACCGCCAAGTATTTTCTGGTTCTTTAACAGTGCAGAAAATAAAATGCAATTGTCCAGCATATCCAGTAATGTCTAGATAATGTACCCTGCAAGAGTCTCTTGGATCAGATGACCCTTTTGGATCAGATGTCCTTCTTAAGAAGTTATTATTGATATTATTGAAGTCCAACATCAGAATTTTCTGGTTTTTTTGTTGGGTTTTTTTTGGTTTGTTGTTTTGTTTTGTTTTTTGTTTTTTTAATTTACCTTAAAAAATAGAAACTGATTTGAGAAGGAGATTGCTGAAGTTCAGCCAGATAAAGGCAGTGGTGAATGAAATGATAATTTTGAAGAGTCTGAGTACTTCTTGAAAACTGGGAAATGGTTCCCCAACTGAAGAGCTTCCTTACATTGCCTATAAAGTTAAATGCCTTGAAGTACTCAGATCCACACATCTTCAAGCAAATAGTGATCTGGATTACTCAAAAGTTGCTAAAATTAACCCCAAAAGAGTGTATAGAATGGAAGTAAATGTCTTGTGATATTTACAAATAAACATCCATAGTGCTTATTAAGGTTTAGTCAACCTTTAGAAAACCACCAGCAGCAACAGGTTGCCCATGCTTCTTTTTTGGGCAGTTTTTAGCAATGCTACTATAATTTATGGAGGACCAGTAAGCAGAGCTCACTGAGGTTTTGATCCATTTCTGAAGAATGCATGGCTTTTAAGATCAGCCTGACTAAAGTCTTTCCCAATAAGACTTAGCCTATTTCAAGCATAATGAGATTTCAAAATCATTAACTTACTAGAAAGTTTTGTGAAAGTACACAGTGCTTTTGTGAAAATGTTTGTAGGGAAACCTGCAACTACTAAAAAATGTGCTGATGAGCACACAAACATACTTTTAGGTGACTGAGAATCCACACAGAGCTGAGCTGCTATAAATCATGTTTCAGAAGTTCAGAATTGCTGTGACTAAAATTTTGGGTTTGTACCATGTTCTTTTATAGTAAATTGTTGACATTTACAGAGTGATGACATTTCCTTTTTCATAGTCACATATTCAGGAGAGTATATTTACACAAGAAAAGTAAAATACCGCATCTTTAACAGGTCACATGTACTAATATTTTTGACTTTAAAAAGAACAAGTTTTATGGCTCAGTCAATACTTAATCATGAACTTTTAAAATTTACAGGGGAGTAAAAATTAAGCAAGGGGTCTGATCTGTTTCACTGTTGTTTTTTCACACTAAGGACTTTTCTTTCATGATGAAGTCAGGATCTGATATCTCAGTCACATGGGTTTTGACTACAGGTTACCTAGGAACAGTAGAGCAATTCTAAACATAAGAAAGATGAACTTCGACCTTCTTTGTAGCAGATGGAACATTTTGTGAGCAACTGGTCATGTGTAAATGTTAACTTGTTTGCCTTTCTTAGTAACCAACAAATGAACAACATATGCCTTTATTTTGCAAAGGCTACAGCTCTTTTTTTTTTCTTTTTCTTTTTTTTGGGGGAGGAGTTACTGTGTTTTGAGCACAAAATATTATGTTCATTAGAACAGAGTAAAATCTGACTGTTTACTTCTGTATGAAATGCACAGCATGTTTAGAAAATTAACATTAACAAACATTACTTATATCTGAGTTTGTCAATGTTTAATTAAGAGGGCCCTCTACATTTCAGGAAGATATTGTTTGCATATATGTTATAAAAGGTTCACATTTAAATACTGTACAATTAGTTTCCATGAAAAAAATGACTTTTGCAGACCCCTACAATGGACAGTTTAAAGAAATAACTATTCTGTGTTTAAATTGTGCTCCTTAGTATTTTAAACAGATGGCAATGGCTTTCCTCTTGATTATAACTTTGAGGCATGCTTTACTAAATGGAATCAGCGGGGTTCATTAAGGTCCCATTTGATGTATCAGTATTATAAAAATACCATGTTAATTATCCTCAAACGTTGCAAGTTACCTCCATTTTCCTGCAATCAGAAGATGAGAGAAACCCTGTGAAGCAAATTAGTCCTAATTGAAAGAGGACTGATTAATATTTAAATAAGGCATTGTGTGAGGGATTCTGCCATGAGAAAAATAGGCTGAACATCTGAATTAATTGCATAGCAGGTTAAATTAAATTTCATATAATGGGTTGGAAGATGAGTTGGCACAGTGCTTTAGCAGGGAGCACAATGGCTGAAATACCAGTCTTTTCTTTCACTCTTGGCTGGATTCCACTGAGGTCCTTGTAGCCCTTACCTCTTTGTTGTCTTTCTTTCAATACAAACAAAGGTACTAACAGAAAATTGCAACTACATTTTAAAAAATGTTAATCCTTTTTGGGAGACAGCACCTGTCTACATTTGCTCAATTTTTCTTCCACCTTGGTTGCAAAATTGGGAAACATTAGTATCTTTTTCCTTGCCAGATTTAATGAGAATTGATGTCATAAAATGCTAATGGCTGGAATATAGTTAGAACTGTGCTATTAGTGGGTTATCACTGTCTGACATTTTCACTGCACAGGAGCATACATGTGGAGCCTGTTTAAAGTGATTGGGTTACTTAAGGGTCCCTGTTAGGGATATTTAATCCAACATAAATTACTTATGCACTTTGTTAGTGTTCAAAGGAAGAGCGTCACGTTGTACATGTTGGCAGTTTTCCAGTCAAGAGCTGTTAATTACTGTACAGCTAGTGAATACATTTTGTGGCAATGGAAGCCAAAGGGGGAAAAAAACTATATCTATATTCCATCTAACTGAAAATGAATAGATAGGAGTGCAGGGGGATAAGTAGACTGAAGTCATTTTCACCCTTAGGAGTTACAGTGCCATTTGTTTTCATTTTGAAAATAAAAACAAATGACAGTATGATTCCCTGAGGGGAAAGTACTTTAGCTATAAAGAATCCCTGCCAAAAACAAGCTATTATCTATTTGTATGCTGATAAGAAAAAAGCATGTTCTTCAAAGCTCTAATTCATCTACATCTCTGCAGAGTTCAAGGTTCACTAAGATACTCTTTGCTTATCATATTGAATGCATGTGATAACTAGGAAAATGGCTGATAACTATAGTACTCATTTCGTTTTGACATGCAGTTTAGTATAGTCAAATTACTTTATATTTCCACTCTTATATTAACAACTGCTGTTCTTGCCAAGGCTGGTGGGGTTTTAGTGGTGGAGAGACACCGTAAATAACAAGTATCTTTTGATTTTATCATGTGGTTCAACTTTGGGAACTAGCCATAAGAAATAACTTTGAAGAGCTAAACACATTTTTTATTTGGAAGCTCATGGATCATGTAACTGTGCTAAAGGAAAAATGCATAGTTCAGTTGGTAAAGTTACTCTATGGTCTACAAATAAAGAGCCTGTTATACCCTTGATCTCTACAAATGAAAGTAAGGTTTGAATATGGCCTAAAGTGCTATCTTTATTTCATTTTATTACCTAACTGCAGCGCTACTTATAAAGTTGTCCATATGAAGTTCATAACAAAGATAACTCCATTTTCTGTCTGTATTATTGAAATTGCTAAAGGCACAATATATGCATGATTGTAGTTATGTAAACATTCCATTTCTCAAATACATCATTTATGAAGCTACAGGAGGAAAACAGAATATCTTGCTTTTGCATAATAAGGCATTCTACCAAACTTTTTTTTTTTTAAACTAAATCCAAAAGTTTTATTTTCAAGTGTTCTGCTAACACTTTTACTGTAGGCATTGAGCATTTGACTAAAATTCTCTCTCCTCCTTGGACATCAACAGATCTTGAGTTTGTGATCTCTATGTATGTACTTAAATCCTCCAATAACCTTAACTCTCACCTTTTCCAGGGTAGAGAGGTAGGTCTGGAGACTGAAGTGTGTTTTGAGTTTGAGAAAATGTTCAAAGGTACATATTGGTTTTTATATGATGGCTCTAAATGGCTTGGTTTTGTTTGTGTTTGATGCAGATTATTATCACAGTAAGTCTTAGATATGTACAAATAAGAACACATCATTATATATGCAGATAGTTTGTGTAATCAGTAGTTGTCACTAGTGCCCTTTGCTCTAACTCAACTCTTTTGATATTTTGCAGCACCAACATTTTGTACTTAGATTTCATAGACACTGCAAATCCTCAGGCCCAAGACTTTCTTCATTGTTTGCACCACACCTCTAATAACTGAACTGCTTTGGCTTACTGGGAGGGGTTACTAGAGTAAAAATGCTAGATCGTATGTTTTGTACCATGCTTATCCTACAGTCATGGAGAGACTTAATTAACTACATTTTTCATTAAGAATCCCTGAATTGCCACCCAGACACTTTGCATTTTTAGCATCTGAAAATACACAGGGAGATGCTCCATTCTTGTGCTATTTGTAGCCATAAAAGCAACTATTTCTTTGAAAAAATCAAATTATTCCTACTTAATGTTGCTCAGGGTTTGCAACCTAGGCATATTTTACCCATTAATTCAATTTTAAGGGTAACAGATGTATTCCTGACTGAAGGGAGAGAGCCCAAGACTCCTTCCTGGCTAACAGCTGTAACCATTAGGAAACAGAACAGAAACTTTTGCATTCAGAATGATAATTTTGGGTGTCATATTCTATTTTCCTTTGTACATCATGACTTCTGTTTTGGAAAGCTCTACTGTGGGGTCTGATGCTAAAACTGGCATAACCGCACCATTCATTTAAGTGTACTCAGAACAAAAAAATGGATGCCCAGCCACTAGTGTGACTTCTAAACTCTAGACAGGACTTCAAAAATTTTTAATTTCTGCTTAATCTATCAAAATGTTGTTTTTTTTTCTGAATTTCATCCTTGAATTCCTGACTTTATAATTTTAGGGACTGAATAGGCTACTCAGTTGAAACTTGGGGTTTCACTGTGGGACCTTTTCCTGAGTTTGGCTGGGATGGAGTTCATTTTCTCCCTAATAGCTGGTACAGTGCAGTGTTTTGGATTCAGTGTGTGAATAATGTTGATAACACACTGAAGTTTCAGTGTTGCTAAGCAGTGCTCAATCTAAGTCAAGGATATTTCGGGTTCCCATGCTCTGCCACTGAGCAGGTGGGCAAGAAGGGAGGGAGCACATCCAGGATAGCCAACTCAAACTGGCCAGAGAGATGTTCCATGCCATAGAATTTCATCCCCAGTATATAAACTGGGGGGTCTTGGTCAGAAGGGGCAGTGGGCTGGGCATTGGGCAGCAGATGGTGAACAAGTGGGTCGCACATCACTTATTTTTTCTTGAGTTTTATCCATCTCTATTTCTTATCTCTCTTTTCATTAAAATTATTGTTATTATTAGTATCAGTACTAATATAAATATTGGTCTCAATATTTTATTTTGTTTCAATTATTGAACTGTTTTTATCACAACACACAGATTCTACTATTTCCAACTCTCCTCCCCATTCTACTGGGGAGGGAGGGGGAGTGAACAAGTAGCTGGGTGGCACTTAAGTGCCAGCTGGAGTTAAACTACAACAGACCTGTATACTCATCTTTTTCAATACTCAGTCAAATTTTCTAAGCATAAATTTGAGAAGATTAAAACTTAAAATAGATTCATTTAAAAATAAATAATTAGATGATGCATTTTTATTAAAAGCAGATTTTTTTTGTTATATGGTTCAAATTTCCTTATTAAATTTAGTCTTTGTAAACAAAATAAAATAATCTAATTAAATAAACATGACAATGTTCAATAGCTCTACTAGTTAAAAAAAAAATCATATGAATATGAATCACTGTTCCAAATCATTGATACAGATTATTTTCTTGGCTGTGAAAATTGAATAATGTTTTATACTCATGCCATTAGTTAATTTGATTATCAAAATATTTTCCCAAACAAAGAACTAGAACATTAGTCTTGCTTCTTTAAATACAAAATTAATAATAATTGTTATTATCTCAAAATCAAATACTTATTTTACAGGATTTATTGATATTTTTCTCAAATCAATAGTTACATAGAAGCAAATTTGGTACTTTGGTTTTATAGTTCTTTCAAGTGATCTTTTACTTCAGGTGAAGATTTTTGGTATACTGAAAAGCTTAAAGTGAATAGCAGTTTTTCCTTAAAGCCTATCTTGCTGACAAATGCAGTCCTGTGCCTAATAATTTTCAGTTTAAGAAATTGTGGTTAAGGTGGGCTTCATATTTCAGTTTTGGTTTTCCAGAGCCTCTGTCTTGTGTACATTTTTATGTGGCCTTCAGGGCTGTCTCTGGCAAAGAGGAAGCACTAGGCATGGTGGTAGCCAGGTTGCATTTGGATGTGAATAAGCTGTTTAAAATTTTGGCAAGACCCAGCTGAACTTGAATGGATGGAGGGTTCTGCAGATTTCTTTCCCTATTTTATGGTACCTGCAACAGAAACATAGATTAGGCAGAATCTGTGACATCTGGGAAAGCTTTCTCCTATTTAGGCTACTTATGTTCTTTTAGAATATGAGAGGAAAAATTAACTCCTTGAGTTCAAATGACAAAACAGGATGTTTTTAATTGTTGATTTTGTGTAACTGACTAATGTAGTAAGCTCAGACCTCTTGTCTAATAAAAATGGCCATTAATGACTGAGTGCTACTAAACAAATAAGGGATGGCATCTTAGTAGGTTTTTTTTTTCTCATACAAAAATAGTGTTTGGCTTAATCCAGGAAAAAAATATGAAGTGATACAATGTGTTAAGCAGTGGGACTTATTGATTGTTACTTTTTAGAACTACATATGAATTATCAGATAAGCTGTTCTCTTTATGAAACTCAAGAACTTCTGTTTGTATTCAAAGATGGAGTACTAGACATCTGGGTATTAACAGAAAATAAATAGATACGTAAACTCTCATTGTTAGACATGAACTGAGCTGACATTTTCTCAATGGCATCTCTGTTTTAAAACCTATTTAACTATCATTTTAGACACTCGATTCATGATGTTCCAGCTCTCTGAACAATTTTTCTCAGATTTTTTTTAAGCAGCAAAATGGAGACCTAGTCAAGGAAAATCTGAGAGGAAAGACCATATATTGTCCAGATGTGGGTTAATAAATCATGTCTCAAAAGGAATCTTTAGAAAGAAGTGCAGCTTTTACCTGCTACCTGGGAGCAGGTAGATTGGGTTTCTGTGGAATTAAACAATGCTTTTTAAATTATCCCCAAATTTACAAAGGTATTTCAAGGTTAAATAAAGCTAAGAGTTGAAGCAAACATTTTCTGCTGGACTTACTGCATGATCCTTGACGTGTTTTTCCTGCCAACAAAATAAACCCAAGGGGTATGTAGCACAGTCCTTAACTATGATAAGGCTATTGATCTTCAAAATCTCATTTCTCACTGTATTTTTTTTTCACTGTTGGCAATTACATCATTACAATAGTATCTAAAGTTGATTTAAGGATAGCATGTCAGTTAGACAGTGCAATGTTAATATCTCATATTTCCAGAATACATACAGGACTCCTTTTTGCCAAGGATTCTTGGATCTCCTGATGGCATTCAATCTTTTTCATGGATGATAGCACATCAAATTATAAAAAGGTTTTATATCTGCATTTTAATCCCTGAAAACATGAAATCAGCTAAATATGTATGTTACATGGATCTTAAAGAGTATTTACATTGTTGTGATTAGTGCATTTTAGAAGTGTTACTATGCAGTTTAAAATAAATTAACAATCTGCTCAAAAATTTTGGTATGTAGATCAGATGCTTCAATCTGTCATTCATATTGTATCTATACCCATATATACACACATTTATTTACATATAGGCTTACATACCTCCAGCAACTTTTTGCTTTCAGAATTTCAGAATTTGGGCTATAATTTGTCAAACTGTTTCTACTTTTTTTTTTTTTTTTTTTTTTTTTTTTTATTTCATAGTATCTTTTTATAGTGCTTTAATACTATCACTCTCTTTTCAAACTTCAGTTTTGAAGGCTCTTCTGCCAAATGTGTGAATCTCTCTCTTTTCAGGTTGTCCATGTTTGTTTCTGAGAAGCTCCAAATTGGTAGGAATCAACTTGGAAGTGTGTAGTAGCTGTCAAATCCTCAGAACAGGCTGCACATGATCTTATGACTGATTTAGCATGTAGTGGGAGCCAAAGTAATACAAAATAATTGGTTGTTCCACCCATTCATGTTTGATGGCTGGGAACCTGATCCTCAAAGACGGCGTCTCAACTGGGAGAGTCTAAACACTTCTGACTCCCAGAGCTGCTTGTGTGCTGAGACTGCTCCCAGCTCCATCTCAGAGCGAGTCTGGGGAGCTCAACCTTTTGTCTGGCATGCTGCAGTCACACAGGAAGGGG
The DNA here is from genome assembly GCA_030060385.1 of Muscicapa striata striata. NCBI lineage: Eukaryota > Metazoa > Chordata > Aves > Passeriformes > Muscicapidae > Muscicapa > Muscicapa striata. The sequence goes on from JAREIS010000240.1 coordinate 172,187, forward strand.
TCAGTGCACAGTCCAGCTAAGTGACTGGCCTGAAAGATTTGTTAAGCAAGGCAGCAGTCTGAGCTGGGGTGAACATCTGAGTTTCAGTTACTGATTCTTGGCTTGCCCTAAATGTGCATGAGGTGCATGAGCTCTCTAGGATTAAGATTCATTCCTTGACTCTGACACACAACCCCATCCTGGGGTTCTTTCCCCCATCCTGGGGTTCTTTTCCCCATCCTGGTTCAGCAAGTGAGGAGAGAAGGGGCAGTCACAGGGATCACTGGGCTGCCCTGGAGAAGATCCCTGGCCACACAAAAGAGGTGGCTGCAGGCATGTCACTGCACGCTGCCTTAGTGAGGGAAAGCTGAGCTGGAATCTGTCTCTTAATGAGCTCCATCTAGGCTGTATGGCATGTGGCAGCCCTCCAGCCTAATTTGGGCTAGCTCTGCTACAACCAGTGGAGTTACAGGTGGAGCTTCAGGCTTCACCTACCCATTTTATGATGAGTATTTACACCCTGATTGTATTTGCTCTTGCAAATACAATGTTAAATGGTAAAAGGAAACTAGACCATTCATAGACAAATCAGGAAACCCTTACTAATTCTTGTCTGCTGTTGTGGTTTAACCCCAGCTATCAACCAATCCCCATATAGCCACTTGCACACTTCCCCACCAGCAGGATTGGAAAGAGAATCAGAATGGTAAAAGCTAGAAAACTTGTGGGTTGAGATGAAAACAGTTTAATAGGGAAAGCAAAGGCCATACATACAAGCAAAGTAAAACAAGGAATTAATTCACTTCTTCCCATGGGCAGGCAGGTGTTCAGCCATCTCCAGGAGAGCAGGGCACCATCACATATAAAAGTTACTAGGGAAAAATGCCATCACTCCAAATGTCCACCTTCCTTCTCCTTCCCCCAACTTTTTATCATGACTGTGATGCCTTATAGTGTGGAATATCCCTTTGGTCAGATGGGGTCACCTGTCCCACTGTGTCTCCTCCCACCCTCCCATGCACCCCCAGCCTTCTAACCAGCATGGCAGCAGAAGCAGAGAAGGCCTTGGCTCTGTGTAACTCCTCCTCAGCTACAATAAAAGCATGTCTGTATTATAGTTGTCTGTTAGTTTTGGGTGATGACTTATGAGCTGTGATGATTTTCTGAGGCATCAGAAAATCAAACATTTCCCCTAATGATTCTCAGCCTCTGTTGAAACAAAGTAGTAATCTGTTTGGTTGCTGAGGCATCTGAGGCTCTCCTATCTAAAGGGGCATGTGGTTTGGGTGTGCAGGAGATGGTCTAACTGAAACTAAGTAAACTGTGGATGATTAATTGTGTGACAGTGACTATAGGCACACTGTTTGAGGCTTGCATCCTGCAAAGTGCAGGGAAAGGAAAGGGTAGAGAGGGCCAAGGAGCCAGCAGACTGTCCTTTGTGATGTGCTGGCAGGTGGATGGTGCAGCCTGCAGTAAGCAGCTGTGTCTGGAGGAGGAGAGTGGTACAGGAGACAGATGTGGGTTCATTCCATGCTTCTGTGGAGCATACACCACCACTTTAAAATTCTTGTCCCTGGCAGGTGGTTGTCCCATCATGTTTGAACAGAACCTCCCTGACTAGAGTAAGCTAAATCTTTATTAACATGTAAATATTTGCCTTGTTGTTAATGCATATCTAGGGACTGAACTGTCTTCCAAATAAAAACAATGAAAGAGCAGAGCAGAAATTCTCCTACCCTTGTGCACCACAGAGAAATGTCTAAAACATTCAGCAGAGCATTTTCTTTGTTAAATCAAAGTGCACAATGTTGACCCTTTGTAAGAACACTGTTATGCATTTTTAATGGGAATATTGTGAGCAGTTGAGAAGCTGCATAATGAATTTCATGCATTTCACTATGTGTTTGTTCTAGTTTGTGCCCTCATAGTCAAAAGAGGGGAATCACATACCTTGAAAATAATGTTCATAAGTAGTAAGAAGCTTCAGTATGCATACTGTATTCTAATTATACCTTGAATATTAGCATTTCATTTCTGCTAAAGGGCTCACTCAGAATGAACCATAGAATTTTATGGTGAAAACTTGTTCAGATCACTAACATAGATTTAAATGCCTCTGTAGAGAACATTGAGATTTGGAATATCACAATAAATAAAGATAATTTTAAGTTGTCATGCAGCTAGGTTAAATATAATGTTCATTTCCTATTCAGCACTTTTGTATCCTCTCCAAATAAGTAACTTATTCTGGTTTTTTTTTTTTTTTTTTTTTTTGGCATTTCACAATAAATAGCAAACTGCTCTCCCTCTCTTTTGCTTGCCAAGATGTAATGTGTTTGGTTACCTCAGGTATTTTCCTACTGGGAGGGGCAGTTTATACCAAGCAGAAGCAAAGTATGAAGAGGTAAAGACTGTTGGGTGCATACCTTCCTTGGAATGCTGCTGCACACCCAGTGCAGGTTGAAAGAGCCACAGTACAAATGATAACCTGGCAAGCAATTGCATGAGGACAAGAGAAGTTGTTATGACTCTGGTGGCTCACAAGAAGTACAGTAGCTCCTGAAACAGCAGGATATGGGCTGCTAAAGCTCTAACCTTGCTCATAATGATCTTATAAACCACTTATTTTTTAGTATAGAGTAGCAGATTTTTATCTCTTGAAAACAGTGTTGTCATTGAAACCTGCAATATATAGAGGTAGCTTAAATTATTTTGAAAAGTAATTTTCATATTTTTAAAAAATGCACCAAAATCTTAATGCTTAAAAATATGAAACCAAGCAGGCTGGATTTTGAAACTTGCACTTGGCATAGACATAAGGAATTGCAGCTTTACTTACTGGGCAGAGAAACAATTAAAAAAACCTCTCTGTCATATTTGTTATCTCAACCTAGAAGAATTAGGAGAGCCTAATGAAACAATTCCCTTTGCAAACTTATGTCACAATTACAATTTCTTTATTTCAGCTATGACAATAATGTGACATACTTCCTTCTCTCCAGGAAAAGTGAAGGGAACGGCAGCTGTCCTGAAAATATTTCGTTGTCTCCTTTCATGTGTGAGATTGTTAGTATTTCCTCTCAACTGGAGGGAAAAGAAGGGAATGGATACCGCTATGCATGAAACATGGAAGATGTAAAAAAAAGATTGTAGTGTTTCTGAAGTGTTTTTACAATTGCATTATGCTGTGAAGTGTTCTATCTAATTTAGCCTTTCCCTCACAACAGCATTTATTCTCCCTATCTGTTGGAAAGATATTTCTATTATAATGACATCTAGGAGTCTGAGTTCTGTAAACTGGGAGTTGCTTTCAATAGCTTTCAGTAGCAGCCCACAATATACAGTGTGGTTTGAGACATAATTTACCTTTATCTCATTCACTTTCATGAAAGACATTTTACAGTTTTCTTGTGAAGGTGAAGAAGGCTCACCATAGGTTTATGTCAAAGCATTGTTGAGGTTGCTTGATTAAAAAAAAAAAAAAACAAACTAATTTTAGCTCATATAGGGGAAGACAGGAAAGGGGAAATAGCTAACTTATTTTAGGGTTTCATAGTATCTTGTTTTTCCTGGAAGAAAGGAAGAATGAGGAAGGTGGCTTCCTGTTCTGTAGACCAAAATCTGATTGTGTATTTTGCAGCATGTGGCAAGTAATTTTTACAAAGCCTCCATACCCCTTCCATATTCAAGTCAAAGAGGGGGGCAAGAAGAGGCTGATATCTTGGCTCTCTTTAAGAGAAGCAGTTGCTGTCTGTACCCACAACAGCTTCATCTAACTCAGCGCTACAGGAATCACAGAATAGTTTGGGTTTGAAGGGGCCTTTAAAATCCTCTCATTCCAACTTCCACGGGCAGGGGACCTTCCACCAGACCAGGTTGCTCAGAGCCCCATCCAACCTGGCCTTGAACACTGCCAGGGATAGGGCATCCACAGCTTCTCCAGGCAAACTGTTCCAGAGCCTCACTGCCCCCATAGTGAAGAATTATTTCCTTATAACCAGTCCAAATCTACCCTTCATCAGTTTAAAACTGTTGTCCTTTCTAGCAGCAGAAGCCCTGGTAAAAATTTACTCCATCTCTCTTATAAGCCCCTTTATCACAGAATCACAGAGATTCAATTAGGTTAGAAAAGACTTCAAGGCCAAACTATGGCTCAACACTACTGTGTTCAACTAGAACATGGCACTGAGTGCCACATGTGCAATCTTTCCTTAAACACCTCCAGGGATGGTGACTCCCCCACCTCCATGAGAAGCCCTCTCCAAAGTCTCATCACACTTTCTGAGAAGAAATGCTTCCTAATGTCCAACCTAAACCTGCCCTTCCCCAGCTGAAGACTATGTCCTCTTGTCCTGATGCTGATTGTCTGGAGGAAGAGGCTGAACCCCACCTGGATGCAGTTTTCTTTCAGGGAGTTGTAGAGAGTGATGAGATTTCTCCTGAAACTCTTTTTCTCCAGGCTAAACATCACCAGTTCCCTCAGCCACTCCTCAAAAGACTTGTGCTCTAGACCCTTCACTGTGGAGAGCTAGGCTGGAAGGATAGTGCAGGAGGGAATCTTCCCCAAAGTCTTGCAGCTGTAGTGATTACCAAGGAGTGGAAACATCTGTGCCTGCCCAATCAGTTTGGGGGATACAAAGGAGTGAGTAGCTGACTATCAGTTACAGGCACTTGTAGCTTGAGACCCAGAGGCTGCTGGTTCTGCTGTGAGGAGGAAGGGACAGATAAGGTAGTAAGAAGATGCTGTGTGAGGGACAGACAGGGTTAGGTGGCTGGGAAAGGGAAAGCTTGGGGTTAGCCAGTCATGCAGAATTAAAGGAGTCAGAGCAATGTGGCACTGCCTGTAAGACAAGGAATCAGTACTGTGTGAAGCTGCCAATAAGAGAAGGAGTCAGAGTTATCAGAGAGAGGTCTATGAATGAAGGAGTCAGAGTTGCATGAGAGAAAGGTCTGTAAAAAGAGGCATGTAGAGTTTGTGAATAAAAGGCTGGTGGTGATACCTGTGCTGTCCATCTTGACTTAGCTGTGACACTTCATCAGCTTCATGGCCCTTCTCTGGACTTGCACCATCACCTAAAATTCCTTCCTGAACTGATGCACCCAGAACTGGACACGGCACTCAAGGTGTGGCATCACCAGTGCCGAGCACAGGGGCACAATCACTGCCCTGCTCCTGATGGCCACACTATTTGTGATCCAGGCCAGGATGCCATTGGCCTTCTTGGCCACCTGGACACACGCTGGCTCCTGTCCATCTGGATGTTGACCAGCACTCCCAGGTTTTTTTCCACTCAGCCCCTTTATAGGCACTCTGCCCCCAGCCTGTAGTGCTGCAGGGGTTGTTGCTGCCAAAGTGTAGGACTATGCACTTGGTCTTGTCCAACCTCATATAATTAGCCTTGGCCCATCTATCCAGCCTGTTCAGATCCCTCTACAGAGCCCTCCAGCAGATTGACACTCCAGCCCAATTTGGTGTCTTCCACTAATTTGCTGATGGTGGCCTCAATCTCCTCATCTAGGTCACCAATAAAGATATTTAAACAGTTTTAATTAAACAATATATTATTATATATTGAAAGGCTGAAAAAATGTCTCCTCAGAGCCTGCTTGTCTCCAGCCTGAACAGGTTCAGATCTCTCATGAGTGGAGAAGTCACAGTCTGGTTTCCAGTCTACCCCAAGGAAGATAATAGCAGTGTCCTCATTGCTTTGGCTTAGGACAAAGTTCCTCTGTGCCATTAAGTTTTGCACTCAAAGCCAAACAAATTGCAAAGGAAGTTCAAAAGATAAATTTGCTACAGGTTTTTCAACTTGGGCATATACTTCTGCATGCTCCAGCTAGCTGGATAGCTGATCTTTTGCTCTCAGTGTGATATTTGTATATATATATATATATGTGTTTTCATCTGGTTAAATTTTGAAAAGGTTATTAATGTGTGTTTTAAATTTCCACTGAACATACTATGGGCAAGATACAGAATAGTTAAATGGTGAAATTCTTCTCATTTTAAGTGGTACTTTTCAAATAGGTTTATTATTGACTTTTCAATGTTACAGGTTGTTGGGGTTTTTTAAATTGTCAATTAGGCATTCAAATAAATGAAAAAATATTTGCTTCTCTGGAATGCTGGTTTTCATTTTAATTTTATCCCAAATATTCCTAAAACTTAGTAATATAAAAGAGATTTTGACTGGTTTTTGGTCAGTTATCATTTTTTGTGTTGTCTTCTACTTCTGACAGTCGTTTGTATGCACTAAGTAAAAGGTAGGATGAATGGCCTATTTCTGTCTGTTTTCATTACTGTGCTCTTTCTGTGTGCTCCATCTTATTCTCTGTATATGCCTACTGGGACATTAAAGATTCTGTAATTATTTCAATAAGATCAGGGTTATAGATTTTTTTGTTCCACTTAGTTGTTTGCTAATAAACCTGCCTCAGTGCTGAAGGCTAACAAATTTCTTATTTAATACTGTACTTTTTTTTACATGATATATTAGAGAACATTTTAAAAGGTCAAGATTGTGCAATTTACTCTTTTCCCTTGCTATTGTAACAGTCTCAAGGTAGCTCCTTAACTGAAAATTTCAAAGTCATCATCATCCTTTTGAAAACATAAATATTAAAACTGTTTTTTTCTTATTTCAGAATCTGGAGAAAATTGGAATAGTTTGAGATATCACAGTGCTTAAATCCTAGAATGGTTTTAGCTCTAGTTTGTGGTCTCACAAATGAGAATATGCTAAGGGAGCATCAGAAACTGGATGAATTGGAGCACTGCAATAATACTTCCTTCAGAGAAGTGCACAGGGGTTTCCCTACTATCAAGTTCTTTGACATCTGTGGTGTAAACCAATATCTTTTACCCTTTTCAGCCCAGAGTTGGATGGAAATCTACACAGGATGAGTGCTTCATGTACTATCTTCTAACATTGCAGACCCATGCCTGAAGCTGGGACCCAGCTTGACACTGCTGCCATTTTCAAATTCCAACATACTCTGAAAAATTAATTCCCTGTGCCTAAAGTGATACTTATTCTTAGGTATCTTAACTTCTTATTCAGAAAGGTTCATCTTTTACTAGTGTGGAGTAAACCATCTTTCTCAGGCCTAACTACTGGGAAATCATTCTTGGAAGAAAGCACCCTTTCCTGGAGTGTCACTGGTATTTTGAAGAGAGATCTCAGGTATCAAATCCAGCTTTAGATTCTTCAAAGATGTTGCTTTTTCATGGCTTTTCTGTGGTTGTGCAGTGCTTGTCTGAGGAGGCAATTGAAACCTACTCAGTCTGTGCAAGTCTGATGTATTATTTATTTATTTATTTGCCTGCACAAATCAAAACAATTAACATTAAATCTGTCATGCAGGGCTGAACCCTTTGTTTCTCAGGCTCTCTAACTGGGCATTTTCTCTGACTTTTTTGCCTGCTCACAGTGACAGCATAGCAATTACCTTCTTAAAAGATTTTTTATCCTGTGTACCTATGTAAAAAACTGTTCCCAATATTGGCCTTATAATTGTCCTGAGTGTATTTTTTACTTAAAGTTTGAATGAACAGAGGACCTTGTGAACTGGCCTTGTCAAACCTTTGGGAGATTTGTGGTGAGTTTAGCATGTATCGTATGCTTTATAGCGTAAGCTGTTATTAGTTCTACTCAACAGCTGAAGCAATTTAGCCAACTGCTCTACAGATAAATTGCTTCTTTGCACTCTGGTCTTTTCTGAGACCAGATGGAATTCTGGGACTTGACCTCGAAAGGAATATTTTCGCTACTTCTTGAGACCAAACTTCACATACCCTCGAACTTCAAATTGTTTAGTGTCCAGTGCCAACAGACTTCAGTAAATGATAAGTTTCTTTTGAGGATTTGAGACTTCACTTTTCTATAATTTTTTAGGTATTTCTCATCAAAAAACTATGCAATTTTAGTTAGCACTCCATACACATCTGGAGGGATGAAGACAAATTTGACACAGTCCAGGAAAAAAGGCAAGAACAATTGAAGATCTATTAACTCATGAAGATGAAAGTTAGTAACCACTCTCAGCTTGTAAAAAGGATGAAGATAAAATGCTGGAATAGACTACTTAGAAGTATTGTGATAACTCCATCATTATAGGGCATTTTCTTTTAGAATAGGTTTGATGGTAATTAGTGGAGAACTGTGTACTTAGCTCTGCTTCAGTGAAAGAGGTTGGAGATCATTTGAGACATAGATTGCCATTATTTCTGAGCAAACAGTTAAAAGTACTGAGGCATTGTCATTGGTCATATATTTATCTACCCTATGATGACATAGGTGTTTAAATCAGGCTCTTACTAGACTCACTGAATTCCCCCCTACACATGTCACAGGGGAAAGGCAGATGTTAGAACTCCTTAAGATGATCCATTGCTAAATAATAGCAGGGCTTTTATATGCGGTCTCAAAGGAGGCAAATTGCAACTTTTAATGCTTGGCTTTCTAACCTTGGCTAAGGTTCTGTCCACCTGACAAAACTCTTGTCTTGAATTTGTTACACTCAGCAGTGCAGATGAGCTGCTGCATATCATCACGGATCATAGATCAGCTTTTGTTGGTAACTCTAATCTGTGGTTTGGGCATAGACTTTTAGAATTATAAGGTGCTGTTCTCATACATATGCTGACCTCAGGCTCACACAGGGCCAAGGAAACAATCACAGTGGGAAACTTCTGCATCAGAACTTCTGCTTTGTACATATAGTCTTTATTTAGAGATTCTATTTATGGAAAATATTTCACGTTCCTAGATAAGTTGCTTCTGTGAGGTGTTATTCTCAGTCAAATATGTTTTCTCTTTGACACGAATTACCCGTTTAACATGTTCAAGTGTTTCTCTTCCTTTGTTTATCTATAAAGACCTCATCAGTAGCACAGATTTCTTGAGCTGATATTTGCAATGTGTGTTGAAAGCATCTCATAACCTTATTTTAAGGTAAATTATTGAAAATTAGATTAATATAGTCTGACACTGCATTATTCTTTTGGCTCCCGATTTTTTCTCAATGCTTTGGGATAATACTTGAAGCATAGACATGTCAGAATTGGACATGGGATTCCAGTACTGTTCTTACTGGTGACTTGTTGCAGAGCTGCTATCATTCTTTACTCCCTTTCTTACAGTAGACTATTTACTTGCTCTTGAATGCTTGGTTCTTACCTAAATTACTCCAGCAGTTCATCTGCAGGTGACTTTACAGGTTAATCCTTTTCCAGTCTGCCATTGCTCATTTATGAATGCAACATGTAAAAAAACTGAGTTCAAATAAGTGCACTTTTCACATGCTTTTCTATGGCTCATCTTCCCCATTTGGTATCTGTGACTTCATCAGCTCTTTACATTTCCTCCAGATTTTACTGGGTGAGAGAGAGAGATACTTCAGATCATCAGTTGAGAACTTCATGCCTTGAAGCATTTCACACAATGATATTTCCACAACTGCAGTTATTTTTAGTGGTCTGTCAGTTAGGAGGGTTTTGCTGTATATTGTGGGTTACATTGAGTTTGTACACTATTTAAAAAATTCTAAGCGATACAAGAAATACAACTACATTATTGCAATTTCATCCTTTCTAGTCAGGCTTGTGATGCCATGAAAAATAGTTTTTCTGGGAAGATCCTTTTCCTGTAAAATAAAATTCAATGCCATTGGTTCACTCACCGTTTTACTATTTATTGTTGTATCATTTAATAGAGTCTAATGATTCCAGATTCAGGCTAATGTGAGTATTATCTTATTTGTGCTTCTCAAATGTTGATGTATTATGGTTTTTGTCCCAAGTCGACTGGAACTTCTCCAGTGTTTCAAACTCTAGTCAAAGAATAAGTCAAGGGCAAGCTCAAGATCTCCTAAGCCAATCCTTTCTAAACCTTTGGGTGTAATCTCTCTGGTCCAGTGTCATTACATATTTTACTTCACTTTACTTTAGTGTTTAGTATCCTACATAGTTAGAAAGGAAATCACAATTGTTTGGTTGTCACTGCAAATGATGGATGTATCGCCTTCTGAAATATGTATTAATTCACTTATCTTCTGTACCACAACAGTTAATCTCATTACCAACTTTTCTGACCAGAGCTGTGCTGTTGCCCAGATTTCATTGGTTACTGACACTATTTGATCATATCAGAAGTTATTTTTCTTCTTCAGACTTCTGCCTTCCATTATTGATATTCTGTGTTTTTAAACTGATGATTTTCATTTACTTCTTTAAGATTCCACATTTTTACCTTTGCCATATATGAAAGAAAAAAATTGCTCTAACTACTTTTAGTCTCAGCTGAGATGGGTTTTCATCAAAAAAATTCCTAATTTCATGATGCAAAATTGCAAAGTTTTGTATAGTTTGATTATCTTTTTTTTTTTTTTGTTTTGTTTTGTTTTAATTAAAATACCTACTTTTAGTTTTGTTTATAAATGTCTTTATTTGGGAATACTGCATTCTTAGAGAGAAAAAACCTACATCATAATTCCTGCACGTTGTAATTGAAATTCATTTTTGAATGTTCTAACACAGGCAATTGCCAGTTAGGGGCAATGATCACGTTATTTTTATCTATCACATTGAGATCCAGCAGAGAATGATTTTAAGTTGCCTGGTTTGCTTTTTATGTTTAGAATAGATGTGGAATTTTTAGTTATTTCAAAAATGCTTTATCAGTAGCACCAAAATTATGTCTTCAGAAACCTGTGTGAATTTCTCCATATTTACATGCACTTAGAAGTACTTTTTAGAGGCTTGCTTCTTCTATTTTGTCATCTGTGTTGGCGGCTAGAAACAACACGTTTTTGTCAATCCTGAATTAGCCTGTAGTTCTTAAGCATGAAAATAACACTTTTAATGTGGAGTCCTGCATTCCTGCTCCTCCTGGCTGTCTTTCCTATTAGGTTTTTCTGATAAGTTTCTGTCATGTGAATTGTCATACCAGGTTTCAGTCCTACCCAATCACGTCAAATTTTATTTCACCAGCATATAACTGTAGGTTCTAATTTCTCTTTGTTGCTCACAGAACAATTTAGAGCTCTCTTTAGTTTAACTTGTTTACAATGACTTTCCTTTAGGTCTCCACCTTATGGCTATGTATTAAGGGGCCATTTGGCATTTATCATGTATTTTAGATGGTAATTTTAAGTCATTAAGTCTCTTGTTCTGAGGTGGAAGTGGAATCGCTTAGAAAAAATACAACTGTAGGAGTTCAATCATGAAAACAAAACAGTGGTTTATGGCATTGGGTTTTTTTTTGGTTTCTTTTTTTTGTTTGTGTAGCTTGTGGTTGTTATGTAATGAAGAATATATACAGGTTCTTTTTGCTTAAAACAGATCAAGGTAAACAGTTGAAGCAGAAGGAAACCAACTGTTTTTCCATTCATCTTATTTTTGAGCTGTGGTTAAAAGAACTTCCTTTTTGTTACTATCAAAAAGATCTCAACTTTAACTTCAGTTGAACATGGAGAAGAAATAGATGCCTTCAGGCATGGGAAAATACATAGAGACCCTTGCCTTTGCCTAATGAAATCTGAAAACTAACATATTAGTTGTGATTTGATAGTTTTTCTAAACTACATTTTGTAGTAGGCATAGCAGAAGACAGAAATGTTTCTTTTTGTTCTTTAGATTGATTTAATGTTGAAACTTTGAGAATACAAAATATTTTACATCATTGGTTATCATAGTTTGCAATTTTAGCAATAGTAGTTTAAAATAGAAATATTAAAGGAACTGAAAACAGTATTTTAGAAAGTGTGAAGCCCTGCCCTGTTCTAGTTGAGAGCAAAACTTCAGCTGACTTTATGGAGGCCAAATAATTTTGCAGAAACTTACAAGATAAGACAACATAGCCAGCTGAGTATTTTTGGGTGGCTGTTACATGTTTCAGGAAGAATTACAAGGCATGAAAGTAAAGGAGGCATGAATTTAACCACCTGAGAAATGTAATAATCACCTGGGGTGGGAGGAGGGCAAAGCTGAGTTCAAATAAAAACCTAATTTTTTTACCCTAAAAAAAAAAAAAAATCAATTTATTGATAAGTGTGAAGAGAAAAATAACATCACATAAGTCCTAGATTTGTGCTGGTTTTTGGAGTTCCTTGGTTGTTCCAGAGTGTAAGAGACACTGAATAAAGTGAATAAAGAGGTAGGAGACTGGGACCTGGGCCCCAATGAGATTCATAGTTACCCTTTGGCAATCCATCTATGGCTTTATTAATCTTAGGGACTTTTTTTTTTTTTTCCAACATAGCTTAAGCAGTAAGGGAGGAAAGTCCTTTGTCCTTTCTTCCCTTTTCCTCTCTTCATCCCCAGGAGCTAAGTAACGATTTCAGATGTCAGCTGCAAATTATTTCATTCTATCAATCCTGCCTTTTTTCACACATTAATTCAGACAGTAAAGTTAGAAGCTGAGTTGTCCTGATTCCCTTTTTCTTGGTGGATAAAGACATATCATTTGTAGAGGAGCTGGGGTGGAGCCAGTGGTGCAAGGGAGGCCAGGTATCAAACGTTCGTTATGACAAAAATAGGCTTAAAACACCCACTTTCAATCTGACTGCAAAAGTTCACTTGCACAGAAGCTGCCAGTATCAACAGGCTTTGGTGTGTGCGGAGGGCGTGCAGTTAATCTGAGCTGGAGCATCCAAATGTAGTCATGGTTGGGTAATTTTCTTGTCAGGTTCAAGTGTTACATTTGTAGAAATCTTCAGCAACCACTCACTTCATCATAAGGTTTTAAGAGCCATATTCTCCATTATACTTTAAAATGTGAATAATCCTTTCATTATTGAGGAAAAAATGCCACATTGGTTCAGAAACAGGGGAAATAAGATGCTTAATTTTTGAGATGTGCTTGATTTACTGTTACTCAGGAAAGCCTTACATAATATATGTAATATGCAGTGGTTAATATCCATAGACGTACTTACTTATTTCTTAACAATAAGCACCTGCTTACAGCTTTAGCAGTGTTTCATTCATATATACATATTTACTTTTTTTTTTTTTTAGTTCAGGGGGAGGTGCTCCAGTTGGGGAGGACATAAAACATTACAGATTTAAAATGAAGCATATGCATATGGGATTTTAGGTTTATGGTTTGATTGTAGACATATATAAATTTAAGTCTAAATTAAATTAAAGAATTGCAATTCACATAATCCTAAGTGATTGGTATGTCTTTACTACTAAGAAGGTATCTGAAACTGTAATTACAGTATTTTATACAAGCTTTCAACAGTGATGCTCTCACATTCATTTGCCACTTGGTGTCATCTGATCAAAAAATGGTACAAATATACATGACTAAAGTAGAGTCCAATGCGTGTTTTTAAGATATTCTCTACAAAAGAGGGTTTTTTTAATTAATATAATTTTATATTGGTTTGGGTTTTAGCAAAGAAAGAAATCAGCTTTCCTGTTTAGCAAAGAGCAGCCCAAGACCTGCATGTTTGATTGTTAAGGTTATACTATGTAAACTAAAACTATTCATAGAACTGCCTCAGTATTTCCATACAGATACCCTCTGGTTTCTGCTTTCCCTGTCATAGATAGTCATCTTGAGAAATTACTGCTAACAAATCCCAAAATATGTTTGCCTGGAATATTTGAGCACGATGGCTGGTAAGTCCCAAGATGAAATGACACAAATTTGAAACAGCTTCCACAAAACCCAGCATGGTTACTATTTTATGGGTATGGATGTAATTAATTAGTAGGTCATCAAAATGAAATGGTTCAGAAAAGACTATTGTCATTTTTTTATAAAAGCTGTCGCCAAGCTGAGAAATTGCAATTCTCAGCTGTAATCAGCATTTTCAGTATTGTCCTTAGCTGTAGCATTGAGAGTGTGGGGGCTGGTTAGAAGTTAAATGACTAAGCCCTTTAACCTTACCCTAGTTTTGATCATATTTCTGGTTTCTGGTAATTGTCTTAGATCATACATTTTCTGCTCAGGTTAGATTTTCAGATGATTTCATTTTAGGTATTTCCCCAGTTTTTGTGTTTCTACACATTTTCTACATTTTTCTGCATTTTTATAACGTCTGTTTTTATTTAAGAGTTAATTGGCTGTTTGCTTCATTAGTAAAGGGCAAGTGAAAGCTGTGGGTATAAAGCTGCTTTTCTTACATCTATGCCTTTTGTTATAATTTTTTCTTTACAGTAATACATTTACATTTCATAATCATAAACATGAAATTGAAGATGAAATCAGTTCTTGAAAGATTAATTCAGTCCTGCTCACAGCTGCGAAGACTGTGGAAATAAATATCATTTTGCAGTAACATATTCCTGACAAAGGGCATAACAAAAGACTGATTTCTATTCAGAGATAGTGGGTATATTTATTTTGCATGTTGGGGGGGGAGGGGCTGTGGTTGACTGCTTGCGACCCTGACCTAGTTTTGTGGCTGCTTATTATTCAGCTATATGTTTGAGAAATCTCTGTAATTTAATTTGGCAACCTCTTCTGCATGTCTGCACGTAGCAGTAGGTGCTGTTAATATTAGTCGTGCCCCGTGCTGAATCATATTTATTTAGAAAAAGGAAAATCCTAATGCACTCATAACTCAGAAAGAAACTGTTAATTGTTAGCAGAGAACTGCCTGATTACAGACTGGATGTCTCGTCCAGGGCCCTGCCATAATTAGTAACCACTGTTGACATTTAGATTTAAATTGAATTTTCTTCTAATTAAACCCAGAGGGGGTTGATCCTCTCAGATGTACAGGTTAATAAAATTAGTCAGAAACTGTTAAACAGTAAACTGAATTCTCCAAGAGAGCTTTCCCAGTGTATTGTTAGGAATTCTGTAATTAATATTCAAAGGATTCATTAGATTTGGAGTTGTCCTTTTTTGTTTTGGGTTGCATCTGGATTTGTTGTAGTTATTTCTTTAATTAGGTCTGTTTGCTTTTGATATCTACAGTAATACTAATTTCCATCATGTTTGTGCATGTGTAATTTTAAGTGCTGCAGCACCATTCATCCATACCCTGCAACTGTTACGTGTAACAACAAGCTGCCTTTTTCTGAGCATATTCAGTGAATAATAAGCCAAAAAAGTAAAAGCAGTGTAAAATAAATTTTAGTAATATAGCCTAGATTAACTGGTGTCTATTTCTCATCATCATACAAATGTTATAACTTCCACAGGGTCATTTACTTTTTATTCACCACTGTTTTTTGCTGATCCTTCCCAAGATTTTTGTTTAAATAGGATTATTTTTCTGATGAAATCGAGATGTTTGTATTTTTCCTACTGCATTTTCAAGTACCATCAGTTGTATTGAGATCTCAGCCTACTTGAAATTAATCTGTGGTTTTGCTTTCTTGTCCTGCTCAAAGATTAAGAAGTTAAGAGTAGGAAAACTATTAAATATGTATGCCAGGAAATCTCAAGAGTATCAGTGAAGAAAAAGTAGAAACAGAAGTAACACAAGGAGATCTTTGAACATTAAACTTTGAGAATATCACAAATTTTGCAGAAGTGCTCTGTGGGAGTAAAGTTTCTCTAACAAATATTTCATAACTGAACTCACTTGTTTTTTTTCATAACTTATATACGGAGGAAATCCAGTAAAATATTGATGGTACTGAGAACAGTTTAATACCTGTACTAAAAACTTAGTATCAGTTTTAGAAACAAGAGTGAAGAATGCATATTACCATTTAATGAGCCTCATGACAGCTATGGGCTTGGTTTAAATCAATTTCTGCCCCAATGTAATTTAAAAAAAGATGGTTTAGAGAAAAACAAAATGATAAATGAAAACGTGTAAGGAATGCTTTCCTGGAAGATACCTTGAAAGCATAGAAGTTGTTCAATACTATTGAATTGAATTTTCTCCCAAAAGGAATATCATTTCTATTCCTTTCTCCTTAATCATGTAAGCCAAACAAACACAAAATATCTAGATGACTTCATTTTTCTTGCTTAGTCTGACTACATAAATTGGATTAGGTAAAGAATGCTTCTTGCTCAGAATTGGCTTCAGATGGTATAAAAACACTAAAAATGCATGGAACAATTCACAGCACTGGTGCACGGGTAAATTTCTCTCTCCTGAAAGCTTTTTTTGTAGAAATCACAAGACAGATCAAACCAGAAGTGGCTGAAACTGTCAGGTCAAGAGTAGGAAATTTTAACACATTTAAAAGTGTTGTTGATCTAAATGAGTCTTTGATAGGAACAGTTTGTATGGATAACAGCTTCCGGATTCTGGTACAGTTCTCAAAGAAACATCTGAAAAAATCTGAGTAGTGAAACGGAAAACAAACTTCTTTAGCTAGCAGCCCAGATCTTACACTGAAAAGAGACTTAATATTGCTATTGATTTTACACAAAAGGTGTCTACTATGGTGATGGGCAGCAGTTCTGCTGAAATCAATAGGTAATTAAACCTCCAATGAGAACGCAGTCTTAAACTGAATTACACTAAACTTTTGCAGTGGCCAAATCACATTACTCTGAAAATATACCCCAAAGTCTCAAAAATTATCTGTAATCACCTCCAAGAGCCATGAACTCAATCCTGAATTCTGCAACATTGCAGCCTTATTGGATGAAAGCTGAGCTTTCATGTGCGGATGAGAATATGCTGACCATGATCCTTTTATGAGACTGGCAGTGTCATTGAGAGCCCCTAGTAAGTGATCTTAGATTTTTCCTCAGAATCATGTACAAGCCTAATCACTGGCTAATAATGTAATGTACATACAAAACTTTAATTTGTTTCTTGTATGGTTTTAGATAATGTATTAGGAAGAGCAGGTTTTTGATGTCTTGACAGCTAGGCAGAGCTGTTACAGCAAGTAAAAGCAGATGTCTCATCACCATGTTTTTATTAAACTATGTGCACCTCATTGGTGCCAGCAGGATGCCAATAGAGAAAGGAGAGAAAGCAGCAGTCGCCAAAGGAGCCAACAGCATGCTCATGTAGTTTGGCATGAAATACTTCAGGTCAATCATCAGTAGTCAGGAAGTGTAAAAATGTCCGTGTTCCTTAGTTTACAGCTGGATGGAGCAAAAGGTAGACTTGGTAAAGAGCAGAAGGTTTGGACTGCGTTAAAGACTTTTGCCACTGTGCAGGGAAGCTCCTTGCCCAGAAGCCTGGAACAGATGCCCAGTTTGGAGCACTATGACCTGGCCTAGCTCAATGTCTGACAGTCCTTTTAGAAACAGCTACAAGAGGAGCTAAGGGAAGTTTTACTAGGCTGGATGGTAAAAAAGTCTAGGTCTTTGCACATGCAGTCACAGAACATGGCAGATTTCAGAGAGAAATATTCTGTTTGCATGGCCATATGTGATTTCATGAGGAAATGTGGTGAGTTGATGCCAAGATTTCTGGAGTAAAATGGGATTGAAATTGCTAAGGACAAATAGCTGAGGTTCTTTAAGAAGTCTGTCACTGGAAACCATCATCTCTTATTGTTGCCTGTACATGTAAATTTTTGAGCCTGTTGAAGGGATATAAAAGACAAATAAACACTTTTCTTACTGCTAGTTGTGCTTAGTGTTTCACAGTTTTTGCTCCTTTCATTTTCCACATTGTTTTGACTGTGGATTAAATAAGTATTCAGTGCTTAAACTTCTTAGGACATAAACTTTTCTTTTTTCTTTGAGGTATCATTTAAGACACTTAATGAAGGAAGAAGTGTATTTCTGGAAAGCACATAGCCGCTTAAGCATAAACTCCAAACCTTCTTCAGTTTATCTGCTTTAGTCTAAGACATTCTTCATCACCTTGTCAAGTATTTTTATTGTGAAAAAATAACCAGTACTGACAGTATTCTGTAATATCCAAAAAAAGAGTGAAGTCACAGAAATCCATTTATTAATTGCAAATAATGCATTGATAATGTTTCTTTGTGTACATAGTGCCTAGGTTAATGCTCATGTTGTGAATGGGAAAAAGAATAGCCATTATTTTGCATTCCAACTGTTGTATTTTAGATGTGAGTTGTCTGCTCCCCAGATGCTCCCAGTCAGCTATTTCCTATGTTAGGTAAAATATTTCCTCAGCTGCAGATTTTTGCATACAAACTGAGGAAGGCATTCTGTACTTACTCTTTGTGTAAAGCTTTCATTTGTGTCAGTGGGAGTTCAGTGTATAGCATGAAGATTGTATATAACTCTAGGTACTTGTAAGAAATATCTCCCTTTATACACTAATAGATTTGTCACCAGTAATTTTTTTCCAGTTATATGGTAGTTCTACCAATTCAGCAACAAAATGAAAATAATAAAGATAACGTGTAATGCTAGATAAATTACTTTTGATATACCTTTTACTTTTTATCTGCAATTTCCCATCACCTGTACATGATGGCTCACTCTTCAGCTTTTATTTTATCATTGAACAAATTACTTGTGCAGGTAAGCCCATTGGCCACTGTTGAGACTGCTTGGACTGGATTTCATAGTTTTCATGGATAGAAGAGGGCTGCCCTGTGGGCCTTTTGTCACAATGTGCCAAGTTCTCCTAATGAAGGTGGTGAGGATGTTTTCCTTAATAATTGAGCTCCAAGAGTTAATGCAGGAGAAAAAATAGTGAGTCTGTTCATTCAGTATTTTTCTGGCACAACTGTCCCCTCTCCTGCAAATAAGTTTTTTTTGAAACTAGCTGCAAATAGAACAGCATATGGAAGAATTTCTCTTCCACTTTCTGGGCAGGAGGATTTGCCATGGAACGAAGTTTGCAAGTGACGAGGGGCTTGATAATGCAAAGTACTTTTGCCTTACTCTGTGAACACAGTAATTTTTAGAGTAGAGATAATTTTTAGCATTGCATATTAGGAAGCAATTATGGAAGCTGGCGACATTATAGGATTTATTTTTGTAGCCTAAGTAGGTGAATTCTTTGATGCTTTTGCATGTTCACAGATCCAGTTTTGGGTAGTGATTTCCAAAATCACTGGGACATCTCAAGGGTTGGTGTTTCTAAATTCATGCAGCCCCTATCAGAGCTATTTACCAGCCTGTTACAGCTTGAAGCATTTTGGGAATTTTGGGAAATCCTGGATATTTGTGGAAATTGGTGAAGCTGATGTATAAACTCTTTCAAAACTCATCCAGCTAGGAAAGCTTTTTGGAACTACAAAATTAAAAAAACATAGGTGTTTTACTTTGAAATGCCATTGGGACTGTCCCTCATGAGAGATGCTTATTAATATGCATCAATGCCATCTCAAATATAGAAACAAACATTCAGATATACATTAAATTTTTCCAATGAAAGTAAAAGAGGTTTTATAATACTCCTACTAGTTCTGAGAATGGTAAAGTTAATATTTTAATGGTTTAAATATCCAGTTACAAAATGTAAGCCATCCCTTTATTCTTAGCATAGAGGCATGGTGTGTTATGGGGGCATAATTTATGGTTTTGGAATGGATTACATAATTAGATTAGCTTTCAAAAAACATACTATTCATGAGGTTAAGAAATATTTTCAGGTGCAGACCTATCCTGTTCCACAGCCATAAATTATTCTGTTCTTTCTCTCCCATGTGGTTATACGTGTGTCTGTGCCTCAGATATTTTGAAACTGTTGAGTGCCCCCATAGTTTTATTGAGTTTCAATTGGAACTGAGAACATGTTGTCAAGTAGCATTCAGCAGAGGAACAGTTGGAAAGAAAAGAGATATTTTAGTGGATAGAGATAAGATCTGCTTATCTGCTTTTATGTGCATACGTGTGCACACACACGTGCCTTCATTTCCTCTCTGTACGTGTATGTGCGCACGCACATGACAAATCAAGATTTTACGTGGAAATGTGTGAAAAAATGTTGCCTTTCTAATCTTGCTATGAGCTAGACCATATGACTATGTTAGAGAGTTGGAAAGAACCTCTGGTGCGAATGTCTGAAATCTGATTTAGCTTTCTAGGCTTCTTGGCTGACAGCAGATTGTATTTTGGGAATGTGCAAGCATTTAGTAAGAACAAAATAGTAAATGGGGTAAGTTCTGGACACCCCTGCAGTCAAATCTCTGAAATCTGATTTTGGAAGCTGAGATTTATAAAACCAAAGTGCAGTGGCTGTAGAATTTTCAGGCAGGTTAGGGAGACAAAGTCAGCAGACGGTGTGTATGTGCGTGATAGTGATACTTTGCTATAGTGCATATGAATTTGCTATCAGATTTAAATCATTAATGCAACAGAATATGCCTTATGGCCACCAGTGTGTGGTTTGAAGGATGGATAGTGCATTTCACCAAAAAGCACAGTGAGTTTCCCTGGGTTTAATTACAGGTTGAGTGAATAAAAGGGGATAGCCCTGACTACAGGTCAGGCGGGCAGTGCTGCTCATGCTGTACTGGCTTTTGGGTTTTTTTCAGGAGCACTCCTGAAGGAAACTGTTGAGGGCTGTGGTTCTACAAGTCCACAGATGTGTGTATCTCACTTGTAGTTATTAAGTTTGAAACTTGGGGATGGCTTTCCCACTTCATTCAAATGCCTGTATACCTGTGCTGTGAATTAAGTGATAGGTTATATTGACATCTAAAAAATGGAATCAAAATTCAAGAAACAGTGCATTACACAGGAAGGGAAGATGATAAAACTCTCATAATCTTCATACTTAAACTCACAATGCATTTAGAGTGTTTTAAGAGCTAGTTATACTAGCTGTCATTGGAAAACTGTTAACTTATTCACTAGTAAAAATATTTTTTACGTTAGAGTTGTTTGGGTGAAGTTCTGTGTGAGAAGGCTTCTTTGATACTTTGGGTGAGTGCATGCTTGTGGAAATAGATTCTGGTATGGCTGCCTGGTAGTCTAAAGGTGAGATGCTGGACATCAGTCTTCAAAGGTAAAGCCATGTCCTTCCAAGAAGAGGAGGTGTGCCCAGAGAACTCCATACAGGTCTCTCAGTAAAGTAAAATAAAACTGAAAGGTATGCGATTTTGTCTTTGTGTACCTTAGGAAGATTTTACAACCTGGAAATGGAAAAAACTATTTGTAGCTCCTCCTGGACTTTGGCTCTTTAATGTGCTGCTCTGTTGCTTTCTGCTTGCTGGCAGTTACCCATGCGTGGTGTATTGCAAGATCACTGTGTCACTTGTTGTGGTGATAAGTCTATTCTTTACATTTTCATTAGCCATATAAATGTTTTATTTCTACTGCAAACACTAATACTAAATACTGGTGGTTAAGATAATTCACCTCCTTGGGCTTTTTCTTGTTCAAAAAATATTGGAATTCTAATGCATGTTGTGATCTCTTAGGTGCTAATAATAACAAAATATGCCACTTGCAATAGTCATGTTCTCACTTCATAATTAAATGAAGTAAATCACTGAAGATTTGAAAAACTGGTTAGTACTTTATGCAAATTGAATATTGGTTTGAATAATAATTAGGTTGACAAAGTAGCTATAGGAAGCAATTTAGCATTTCTTTCAAGGAGGGATCAAGATACTTGGTACTATTTTCTTTGGTGAGGAATGATGCATGTTTAAAGTACCTTGCACAGTGATCCCTGATATCAGTGTTGAAAAATGCATACAGACATTCCTCATTAGTGTGAACGCAGATGTGGTATAACACTAAAAGGATTTTACAAGTATTTGGAAGCCCTTAAATATGTTTTCATTTTTCTTTTCCTTTTACACTTTTAAATGACAAATTTAAGTCCTCAGAGTCTCCACAAAGCACTGCATGGAAAACGGTGGGTCTGGGAGATCACTTAAAGTCAGTGCAGTGAGGGGTAAAAAAGATAAAGCTGGAGAAAATTGCTGTTGACTGGAATCAAACTACACTAGTTGCTTACAATTGATTGTGTGTTCTTCAACCACAAAGATAAATCAGAACATAGAATACTGCAGTAGAAAAGTGGTTTAGATGTCATAGAGACAGTATGACTATTTTTATCTCTCAGTTGTAAACCATAGCTTACAGTGGCTGAAATGACATTGAACTGTTTTTCTCTTTGATGATTTACAGCCTGTGTAGTGAGCTTGTAGGAGCAGATGTCACGTTTTATGTATTTGAAAGTGTCAACACTGATGACTTACGTCTGAAGATTCTGTGCATGAATCAATAGAATGTAGTGATTTCCATTTCTTAAAAGAGTTTTTCCCGACATAATAAAAAACACATAGTGAATTTTGGTCATAATGCTACTCTTGAACTCTCGTTGTTTTTCCCTGTATTTTACACTACCAGGAGATCATTATTTTGCAAAATCCACTTTTCTTTCCACTCCATAAGCACAAAAATCTATGAATAAACTGTCTTCTTTTTTACTTAACCTGGAAGGGGTGCAATGCACTTAATTTGCTTTTCAAAAATGAATGATAAAAACATGGATGAAATGATAAAATAAAATGCACCCACATTATCTTACTAAGAATTATACCAACCAAATCTTGACAGATCTCATACAGCCAACTTCTTCCCATATTTCAGAATGTTGCTTGCTGTAAAATTTTAGAAAAAGTATTTATTCCATTAAAACCAAAAGTCAAATTTGCATTTAAATGGAAAATCTACCAATAATTTAGCCTCTACAAACCTGGGAGTTTTATTTTATTCCTAAAAACATTCACATGAATTTTAGCTTGCATATGTGCAATATGTGTATATATGGAGAGGTTCCATTATATAGTCATGCAGTCACAAAAGCATGTAGAAAAATCTTAGCCTCACTCATCATTTTTAATTGTTTGTGTGGAATGTATATCTGTATAAATAAGAATTGGTGTGGAAACAAAGGATAGAAAATGCTTTTTAGAATTTTATTAATACTTTTGTGTTAAACAGTGACAAGGATTTGATATGTGCAGGTGCTGTCCAGTCAAAACTTTGATTAGAAAACATACTTTAAAAACTACTTTTCTTGCATCTTCCTAATTCTATATGTCCTATCTAGAAAAGCCTAAATTGAAGAGCAACAAAGCCTGAGATCTTAAAAGATCCTTGCCTTTCTGCAGTAGGATTCTCAGTTTGCACAGTATGTACTTCCATCCGAGCAGTGTCATTGAACTGAATGCAAGTTTTGTACTTTGTGCATGTGAGAAGGGCTGTTGTGGACCTCAGCCTTTGGCTTTGACTGCATTTGCTCAGCCAGTTCACTCTGCTACCACGTATGGGTTTGGAGAGCACTAACAGATCAGTCTGGAAAAGGCAGTGTGCTTCTCCTCGTTGTATACACAGAACAAAAGTATGAATATAAATGCTGTATTTCCTGCCTAGATCTCATCTGGTGACTCCTCTCTATATTATTCCATGAAAGAGTTGTCTTCCATGAGGGAGAAATGGATCAGGGAATGGTGATTTCAGTTTGAACCTAAGGTGGTTATATTGCATGAGGAAAGATCTGGTGCTTTTAATTTTGGGAACAAATGTGTTTGCTTTTCAGTCATAATATGCATGGAAGCTGAGAGTTTTCCTAATGGGTGATTGTCATATGTTAATTGTGTGAACACATTTTTTTGTTCTTGACAGCAATGGGGCCACAGATTATTGGTGTCAAAAGTGCTGCCTAGCACTGCAGGAGATCAGGAAAACTCATAGAGCATTTCCTCACATTCCCCAAACCTCTCTATTGAATTCAGTATAACATTATTATACTGACAGCCTCACAGAAATAAGAGGGTAAGGCTACTGAAACAGCTATGCCACAGTGTATTTAATAGCAATGGTAATTATTAGCACAGAGCTCCTGTGTTGTGCTAAGTGTTTAACAGGCTCCTGCCCTGAGGAACTTGCAGCCTTCATGGTGCTCATGACAGACGGGCAAAAATGTGATTCAGCTTTACACAGAAAAGTGTCAAACCCCTACCAGCACAACACATAAATTGTTTCCTCCACTATGCTGGCATTCCCCAGTCTGCCTAAGGTGTCTGTCATTAGCCGGGGCTTGATCCTGGCCAAGCTGAGCTTACACAGCAGCAAGCACTGAAATAAGACCTAGCTGAAAAATTGTTTTTTCTGGTTCCAGGCTTATGTTTGCCAACTTCGGTGCCTGACATGGTTTCAGCTGGGATGGAGTTAATTTTCTTCCTAACAGCTGATACACTGCTTTGTTTTGGATTTAGTAAGAGAATAGTGTTGATAAGGCACTGAGGTTTTAGTTGTTGCTCAGTAGTGCTTACTGTAAAGCAGTGAATTTTCAGTTTCCCATGCACGCCCAGTGAGCAGGTGCATGAGAAGCTGGGGGGTGGGGTAGCATAGACAGGACATGTGATCCAAACTAGGCAAAATCATATTCCAAACCACAGAACATCATGCCCAGCATGTGAATTGGGGAGAGTTGGCCAGAAGAGGCTGATCACTGCTTGGGGATGGGCTGAGCATTGTTCTGTGGGTGGGGAGCAACTGGGCATCACTTGTCTGTCTTAGGTTTTGTTCCTCCTTCCACAACAACAAAAACAAAACAAAAGTTATTGTTAGAATATTTTATTTTATGTCAATTGTTAAGTAGCTCTTATCTCAAACCACAAGGTTTAGTTTTCTTTTCCAATTCTCCCTACCCAGGGGGATGAGTGAGAAGCTGTGTGGTGCTTTGTTGCCAGCTGGGGTTAAACCACAACAGCACCATAACACAACAGGTGTTTCATGGTTTTATATTAGCCTTTATAAGCATAACTAACTGTATATTCATATAATTTTCTTCAGCAAAACTTGTTCTTTATTATCAAAAATGTCTGCAAAAGAACTGAATGCCTGGAAACCCTAATATGGTGCTCTAGGGATATTTGAAATTTAAAATTAATGAACTTTGGTTCAATTTTTCATTTCTGCATTTGTCTTAGAACTCTGGAGTCCAGAGTTATCATCATACACTTTCTGTTGTCACCAACTTTGGCTCATATTGGAAGTTGTCTTTCAGCTAAGATTTTCAGTTCTGTACCAGAGCTGTGAAACTAGCAAAAAAGAGTATCTCTGGCAATCACTGTAGTGATTTTTCCATTTAACAATAATATCTTTTTTTATAGTGGTGCAAGTTTTCTAAAGAGAGAGGCCATGATATGCATGGCAGCAGGTGTCTGGCAAAATATGGGGTACAGCTGTCTCAAATGGGGTAAAGAGTCTTTGCACAGGAGTTATCAGGGTTCATTGAGAGAGTTTTAAACTAGATTTGAAGGGTGAAAGGGCTAAAACCTGACTCACTAAAGCTAAACCTGGGGGCAGCATGCTGATGTTTGATGGACAGAGGGCTAGCAAGGTCCTTTGGTCTGCTGTCTGGAGGTAGGGAATGGAAATCCACATGGCAGCAGAAACACAAGGATTATCTTAGCACTCTCTAGAACTACCTAAAAGGAGGTTGTAGTTCAGTGAGGGTTGGCCTCTTCTCCCAAAAAAACAAGCCATGGGACAAGAGGAAATGGCCTCAAGTGCCACCAGGGGAGGTTTAGATTGTGTATTAGGATAAATTTTATCACTGACGGTGTGTAGTCAAGCATTGGAACTGGCTACCCAGGGAAGTGGTGAATTCACAATCCCTGGAGCTACTCAAAAGATGTGTTAATGGAGCACTTGCAAACATGGTTTAGTGGTGGACTTGGCAGTGTTCAGTTCACGACTGGACTTGATCTTGAAGTTCTTTTCCAACCTAAACAAGTCTTTGAGTCTATGATTCTATTGTTACTAAAAAATAGGCATTTTGGACTTATGACTTATTATCCTTAAGTATTTCTATGAAAAAAACCACATAGTTTTACACAATCCCCAGTAAAGCCTCTCAAATTTAAATTATTAAAATGATTAAATGATTAAAGTATTTGAAAATAATTGTTTAGTGAAGTTTAATAGGGAGTGTTTAAGACTGAGTGGGACACAATTTATTCTAATCCTAAATACTTCTTTTTTACTGATCAGGCTCCATCCTCAGGAAGCTGTTCCACATGGCAATTAAGTTGAAAGAATACCATTTAGTCACAGACTAGTCTATGCCAGAACTATAGGTTCACATTCAAACATTACATGCTCTTTTTCAAGGAGAGGGGAGACCTTCCAGTGACTCCTGCTAACAAAACTGAGTATTTGATGATGTTTATTATTACTGTAGAAAACAGAAAACTGTAATCTCAGCAGATGAGTATATGAGATAACTCAGTATTTGTGCAAACGGATTTTTAGCAGAGCTGTGACTGCAATTTGTCCACTTAAGCACAGAATACTTGCAAAGCTTTCATTAATGTGATCAAACTAAATTTGAGACTCACAACTTCCCACAAATCCTTGTCTTCATCTTTTGCCGATAGTCATTTAAAGTATTAAAATGTATATTTCACTTTCCTTTATAGGTTGATCAGCGTATAAAATAAGAACTATTAATTTTTGCCATTTAAAAGTTCACTTGGCTTTACTGTGTTTTTCAAATTTCTGTTATGGTGAGAATGGTGGTTCTAGATTCAGACAAGGCTCTTTTACCATTAGAGCTTAAAGATGGCTATGAATAATTTCCTGTTCTTTGCCTTGTTTTGTTCATTAATGTATCATAACTAAGTAAGTTAATATTATTTTTCTGCCTTGCACAATGATGAGTTGTTCAATGAACACCACAGAAATGCTGAAGTTCATTAAATGATGAATGTAGTAGTTCTGTATCTTGTCTCAGGATTTGCTAGAACATTCCCAACATGTGTCCTAACAAGACTGCAGACTACAAAAGGGGATCATCATTTCCAATACCATTTGTTTCCTTCTCAGAGCTTGTCAATGACATTATTCTCATATAATATAAACAAATATTGTGATACCAGCTTTTAAACCAGCTGTAGCATGCTGATTAACATCACCAACATTTATTTCTTTTCTTCCTTGACAAAACTTTGGATAGTTTTCTTTGTTGTGAGTCTAAACCAATAAATGAATTGCTAGCAGTTGGAAATGCTGTTTAGAAATGAGGATCAGACATTTATATGGGTCATATTCAGACCAGCTGTAGCAGCAAGCTTCTGTATTAAACTGGGGAATTGCATAGGTCTTTCTACCTGATTCTAACTAGAATGCAAATGTGTGGCACTGGCAAAAGTACAAAGGTACTGCTGTATATGAGTTGATGATAGAATGAGAATGTTGAATTTAGCCAAACTGTAACTTAGTCCTGACAGTCCATTTTGTTGAAGCATACAGTTTCCACTTGCAGTGAAAGGTTTCTTCGTGGTAAGAAAATACTATTTTGTTTAACACTGTACTTGTATACTCTAGTCATTTCACACATTATTTATTAAAAAAAACTAAAACATTTGACATTCTGCCAGAAAAATAGAGCTGCAAAACTAATATCTATGTGTTTTATAGTACATAATCAGTTAATTTCAATTAAAAATGTCTTAAAAGTGATGGTAATTGTATACTTTTTAAATGGAATAAGTAGAATTTTTCTGTAAAAAAAAAAAAAAGGAACTGAAAATGTTATAATAGTTAATGCAAATTTAGAAATCCATACAATTTGCCAGGAGTATGCCCATAAGATGTTATTGCTATGGAATTTCTATTTCATAGGAATAATTACATGAAAAGTTTAAAGCATTTTTATTTGGGATTGAGGATGTGGTGTCAAATCCAAGACTTACTTGTATTACTGACTCCCAACATCTCAAATTCATGAAATCTTTGGGATGTGTAATGAGCTGATTTACAGGATTCTGTATTTTATTAAATTTTGTGTGTACTACCTGTATATAGGAGTGACCAAGTGAATATTATTTCTAAAATTTAACAGGAAAGCCTGTATTTTCATGATACAAACAAACAAACAAACAAAAAAAAAAAAAAGAGAGAGAAAAGAAAAGAAAAAAAAAAGTTTATATTTTAAAATAAATTTTAATATTTTCATTCCTAGCAATACTGTTTTTGAGAACAATTAAAGTCTCCATTTTCATTGCACAAAATGTAGTTTAATAAAGAATATTAAGTGGAAAGCAGGCTTAGGATTTTGATACCAGAAAATATGCTTCAAAAACTTCATTTTAGAATGTGTATAATTGCATGGGATGTGTCTTTCCTGGGCATAATCTTGAACAGTGAGATGGTTTAAGGGAAAATCCATATTTCTGTGAGAGCCTATGACTTCAGAGTCATCAGGAGTGGCAAGAGAGTGCCTTGACTTTAATGCTCTTAGTCTTTAATGGTAAATTAAGCCACTAGAGCTTAAAAAACCCCCTGCAGCAACAGGTTAACAGGTCTGTGGGATGAAACAGATGGTGCTCAGGACCAGGCATGGGCTTGCTGCATTTAGTTGTTGCATTTTTTTTTTGTAGATGTGTGGCTTTGTAGCAGCTCAAACTTGGCTGGTCCAAGGGATCTAACACTCATTAACAGTTGCACTACATCTGGCAGTTTTGTTTCATCCAAGAGTAATCTGTTTCTGTACTTCTCAATACCTTTGTGCTGAGAAATTTCTATGAAATTACACTTCTCATCAGTTAAACACCAAAGTAAACAAATCCAGTGCCAGTTTGTGGAGAGGGCAATGAAGATGA
Organism: Muscicapa striata striata; assembly: GCA_030060385.1. Classification (NCBI taxonomy): domain Eukaryota; kingdom Metazoa; phylum Chordata; class Aves; order Passeriformes; family Muscicapidae; genus Muscicapa; species Muscicapa striata. Next base: position 200,613 of record JAREIS010000240.1, read on the forward strand.
AGTAGGAGCTAAGGAGAATGGCATAATTAGTGTGAAGCTTCTTTCTTTGCACTGAAAAGGTTTGAGAGCAGTTCCTGGTGCTTTTAGTGGAATTGCTGCAGACTACTTTTGTAACCTGCTGTTTAACACTAAATTGTGACTCTGCTCCCAAGTACAACCATTACATGGAGGATGTATTGATCAACTGTAAGACTTACAGTGTTGCATTTGCAAGGGAGATTTGTTGGAGAACTTGCTCCTTTTGAAGAATAATTCTTCCACCTGTCATTTATTTCAATTGTTGCAGTTTGTTTGTGTTTATGGGTTTGAGTTTTTTAAGAGAAAAACAATAATACAAGTTTTGATTCAGGAGTTTTATGATAAGCCTCTTCGAACTATCTAAGCTTTAGTTATTTAATTTCAAAATGAATATGGTATTGATTCTTAATGCTTCCTAGAATATCCCTAGCATAGTGGATACTTTTAGGAGCTTATGCAGCAAATCTCAGGAGAGATGTTAAGAGTGAGGTGTCAAGAAAAATTTAGCACACCTAAAGTGGCAAAGAGTCACAGCAAGAAGAGCTTCTGTCATTGTAAGAACAATTAAAAAAAAAAACGAAGGAAAATGTGGGTGTGCTGCTGAATCCTGATTGTGAAAGTGGACAGTGGATGTGAATGCAGATAAATCTGTGATCAATGCAACCTTTACCTCAGTGTCCACTGAGAAAATCTCACGGTCCTTTGAGACTAGAGACAGGATTCAAGGAAAAGAGGATTTTGCAGCAATAGGAGAGGATCAAGTCAGGGTTCCCTTGAGAAATTTTGACCCATAGAAGTACATAGGATTGGATGGGGAGCAGCCAGGACACAGAGAACTGGCTGAAAGTATTTGAGGCCATTCTCCTTTGTTGTTGAGGGGCTGGAAGAGATTCCCAGTGACTGTAGACAGGAAATGCTTCACCCATCTTCAAAAAGAACAAGAAAGATCATCTAAGGGACTTCCAGCTGGTTAAAGCTGATTTGATTCCTGAGAGAATCAATGAGTGTGCCCTCTCAGAGGCTGTTTCTGTACTCATGAAGGAGAATAAGGTGTTTAGGAATAGCAGCGCGGATCTCCTAAGAACTAATCATGCCCAATGATCTCTCTGCCATCTGTAGTGAAATGAGTGAGTCTGGGGGTGAAAGGAGAGTAGTGGATCTTTGATCTTGACCTCATGAAGGCTTTGACATGATCTCCTTCAGCATCCTAGTACTTGAGTTGGAACAATTCAATTTAGATGGGTGGAATGATAGATGTGTGAGGAACTGGATGGCTTGTCAGATCCCATGTGTTGCAGTTAATGGTTCATCTACTGCCTCGAGGCTCATTAAAAACAAATCTTCACTGATCTCTTCTGGGACCTGGTCTGTTCAGCATGTTTTTCAAAGGCCTGGAGGAGTTCATAGTTGACACAATGTTGTCAGGTATGGAAATGACACAGAATTGAAAAGGCCAATTAATATGCTTGGGGGGCAGCATCACCACCCAGAGGCACCTACACAGATTGGAATAATCATCCAGTGAGAACCTCAGGAATTCAACAAAAGCAAAATGCAGTCTGTCACTTGGGCTGAACCAACCCTTGCATTGGTACAGGTTAGGCATTCCTCAACAAGGATCTGATTGACTGGGATGCTGCTGAAAAAGATCTGGGGGTCCTGATGGGGACAGTGGGCTGAACACTAGCCAGCAATGTGCTGTAGAAGTGGGAGAGGCTGCAAGGGCTGTACCAACAAATCTGTTGCCAGTAGATCCAAGTGTGCATTACTCTTTTTTTTTCTTCATAATCATTAGAGCAGAGAATAATTTAATACCTTGTCCAAGTTTGGGCTTGTCAGTATAGAAACACTTTGTTAACTGGAACATTTTAATGGAAAGCCACCAAGGTTGTCAGAGAGAGATCTAGATAAGAGGTACCTTAGGTACTTGGAGGTACCTAAGAGCAGCCCCCCCAGAATCCACAAGAGAATTTCTGAGAAGACAGAACCATGTTCTTAGTGAGATGCACAGTGGGTTGACAGGGTGTTTATAGATTGAAACATGGGATGTTCCTATTGGATAGACAGAAAAGAAAATTCTCTGTGGGGATAATTAAGACCATGCAACCAGTTATTTGGAGATACTGTGGAATCTTGCTTGCTGTAGGATTTCAAGACTGAGCTGATCAAAGTTCTGAGCAACTTCATCTGGCTAGTGTTGACCCTACACTGGGCAGGAGGTTGGACAAGTGCCATACTGGGGTCCCTTCCAACCTGAACGTGTCTCTGATGTGAACCCTGACAAGCCTGCACAGGTTCTGGGTGCTTGCCACTCATATTTTATATAGCCAGCACTTCATGAATCTCATGTTTTCTTCAAAAGTTTGTAATTAAATATAGTCATGAGAATTTCCAAGGACTGGTGTGGACATTCTTGGGACTAGTGACACTAAAATACAGTGGATTTAGGTGTCTTTACAGATATCTTGCTTCAGTCAAATAGTCAAGTCAGTAGATTTTTAAACTGAAGAGGTGAATGTCAGCTACAAATCCAGACATCTCTTGCACACTTTTTAAAGGGATCATTACTAAAAGAAGCTATTGCAGCCTTATTCATTATATGACATGAATAAATTGCTGACTAAATAATTGCTGTGAACATTTTTCAAATAAAAATTATGCCTGGATGAAAAATTTATTTAGTAACTTAATGCTGTATAAGTTAGTTTTTAAGTATGGCTTTTTTATTTAAGAAATGTTTCTTTTTATTATTCTTTCTTCATCTAATTTCCTGTTCTTTTTAACTGTTAGAGCTGATTAGTGTGGGTATTTTTGCTTAAGCATTATATGAAATGGATAGGTTTCATGTATGCGGCTGGAGGTCAAAAATTTTATGAGAAAAAGAATCTGACATGTCTGTCTTGGAGGTGAAGAATGGCCTGTTCAGGTAGCAAGCAAGGTCTCTGCTACTAAGTAATCCTTCATATGTGTGAATTGAAGAAGATGGTGGGATGGGAAGCAAAGCTCCTCTTACTCCAGGTGGGGCTGAAGAGGAACTGCAGTGAAGTTAATGTGAACACTGTATTTGCATTGCTGCCAAATAGCATTTATTACTTACTACCCATGGTTCTTGTAGGCATAAGAAACCTAAGAGATTGCTTAGACTTTCAGCACTACACTTTCTTGTTTGTTTTAGTTCTCATGCTATTTTAAACATTGTCATCTCTCTTTTGAAAAAAAAATTAAATTATATGGAATGATTGTCATTAGCGGTGATGCAGGAAGACAAAAGACAGTTTTCTTTACACTGGCTCTGTTAACCCTACAGGCTTGAAATTGTAGAGATGCTATTTTGATTGGTGAATTGACTAAATTTGACACGGGAGCGAGAACAGAAAACTTCATTCTGCTTTTACAGTGTCTATTTTTTTTTTGTTATATAATTATATATATATACAAACTACAAATAATGTATGTATTAGCTCTTGGTGGACTACACTTCTAAAAGCCAAACATTTTTTGGTTTATGGCCAGTTGACTGATCAACAGAATGTCTGTAAGATTTTGACTGAGTTAATTGCACTTAAATCTGTGTCTGAAGTGAATAGTGGTAAAATCCTCTCTGAATTCAACAATGCTGAAATCTGTAATTTGAAGCCAATTGTTATAAACAGAAGTCACTGGAAGAGTAAATTTATCTTGATTTCTTAGTTTTTGAGTTAGAAGTTAGCACAAACATTTTCCTTTTTTTTTTGGGCATCCTTATAATTTTCCAGTGAATTTACTTTCTCTGCTCTTCACTGCCTAACTATAAATCCTCACTGTTTAGTTCTTATGCCATCCTTTTAATCTTAACAAATTGTTGGTATAGATAGAGTCCATTCTTCATGAGTATTAGTTTAATTTTGTTTCCCTGCAAATCTGGTTAACCTCTTTAACATTCAAGACTCTATGTTAAGTCCATAGAAGTAAATGTGGGAGTCTTTCCAATCATTTAGCATATGCACAAGATGCAGAGATATTTTCTTCTCACTGCTGTAAGCATTGAACAGATTCATGATCTAAGAGTACCCTGGTAGCATTTGGCAGCAGATTTAAACACTTCTTGCTAAAAAAAGGTTAAAATATTTTTGTAGATTGGGTGATCCAGATCTAAGGGGCCTTATCTGCAGTCATGCCAACAAAGTTACGCTTGACAAAGTTAGAGATGACTATTCCTCGATATCATCAAATGTTATATCCTCAAACACAGGATGTAAAGGAGCACTTTCTAGCTATGATCTGTAGAATAAATTGTTGGTAAGAGCAAACAAACAGGCTCAGGGGCCATTTTGGAATCAAAGGGCATGATGCCAACTACTTTGCAGGACCTGTTATTATTACTTTTTTCAGGAAACAATCCTTGACATTAAGTCTCTCCAATCTTTATTCTGATCTTAATGTTCCCTTTTGTGGAGACTATAGTCTATCTGGCTGTGTTTAATTTTGGAAACATTAGTCTTACAAACCCAAAGCCTTAATCTCAGTGTTGTGTGAGTGCATATGTGGGTGATGGAGGCCTCTTCTGTTTTGAAAAATGCTCATGGTATTTTATATGCAATAGTCAACTACTGTCACAGCCCCTGGCTGTGCTACAGTCATGACTGGTCCTTGCTTGAGTGAATCCATTGCTTGTTTGCCTGCTCTGTGCCATGGGGAGAGGACACTTACTCAAGAAAAATCCTGAGTTTCACCTTTTGAGTTGCTTCTATCTGGAATATGTGTTTTAGTTTCTTAATGAATGCTGTCTTTGCCACTTAAAATTGAGTTTGTCCAGCTTTAATTGACCAAGCTGGATCCTCAAGCATTAGCTCCAGTGCACTCACCTGTAATGCTTTACAGATGTTACTAAACACTAGCAGAATAGATAAATACACCAATTTGAGACAGTGCTAGCACCAAAGGAAAACCAGTAACAGGGTATTTTTTGGCACTTATTTGGCTTCTTTTCTGACAGCTTGGCACTGGAGATCAAAAAGCTTTCAAAAGACATTTAAAAATAAGTCTTCCCCAAAGCACTCAAAATAGGGATTGATGTTGTACTTTTATATTATTTTGCTGACATTGGCATAAAGAAATATTTAACCTAAGTTCATACTGGGAAATCAAAAACAGGACCAAGAGTGGAATTTCCAAAATTTTCAATGGCTGTCCAGTGGCAATATTTATCTCTTTAGGAAGAAGGAGCTGAGGTGCCTTTTAAAGCAACCAGAACCAGGTGTACAGCAGTGTAACTCAGCAGATCAACAGTGTTTCCACTGAAATATTTAGATTTCTGATATATGCTATCATTTTTCTGTAAAATATTTGACAGCTTGTAATTTATTCCTAAATTTAAAGTGCACTTACATTTATTGCAGAATGTCTAAATTGCATTAGAGGTAATTTATGGCAGGGGTCCAAACCAAAACTGGCCATATCAAACTATAGCTTTTATATAATGTCTTAGTGAACAACAAGAAAAAAGTATTATTTCCTCATGATTTCATTCCGAAAGAGGTTTTTTATATAGTTCCTTTTTTCATATCAAAACTTTGGTGGTTTTTTTTGATGTATTTTTCAAATTCACACACCTAGTAGGTCAGAAAATATTCACTCATTCTCTTCTGCTGTATTGTGAGCAATAAGAGCTCATTAAGTAGTAATAAATAAACATTATATGTACATTGTGCAAATGAAGGTTGTAGGGTCCATTTTGTGTTTTGGATCTATTGTAGGTATGCATAAAGAACATGTGTCTCCTACTTGGATACTTTTTGGCTGTTATTCTTCAAAAAGTGTTTTAAAGGAAATGCAAAGCTAATGATCTGTTATTGTGGGGAACTCTCCTACTACATTGGAAATCTGCTCTTACAAAATCAAGCATATGGTAACATTGCACCATATGTTGACTTTTATATTTAGTAAGCGCATAAATATGATATAACCTTTATAAATTTCATTTTATTTTATTTTGACTGATAGGGCTTCATTTTCAAATGAAATTGAATGCGCTTGTTCCCAAATGTGTCATACTGTTGTATTTGCTGAAAAAAATCAATATGAGTTATTAGTACAATGTGAAAAATATTTCCTGTAATTTGTGTGTGTGTACATGCACCTCCTAAGCTTACACAGTGATGCACAGAGGGAGAAATGCATCAGATCTAACAGTCACTGAGATGTGTACCCCTAGACTGTGTCTTTTTCTGACTGTAGAATCTTAATGACTGTATGGCAGAGATTTCCATGAGATGTGAGGTATGTAAAAGATCAGTTTAAATGTCTGGTCTCTTTTTCTGCTGTATTTTTCTTAGTGAACTTCTGAGCCCATTACATTATATCATAAAAATAATTTGCCTTACTGTTACCTGTATTATTAACCTTCCCCCTTACCCATAAGCTTTATTTGTTTGGGTTTTTTTTCCTCATACTTCTGTAGAACAGAGAGGCTTTGTCCATGTTTACTAGTTCATTTTCAGTGTTATGTTAAGATGAGCTAAATATAACTTAATGTATATTCAGTTTTAAGTCTTTATCTGAATGTGTTCTTGTAGAAATTAGTGTTCCCAGAAAATGCAGAGTTACATGCCTTCCACTGAGGAATGAAGAATCACAACAAGTCAAGGAAAAATTGATTGAAAACAATGTCTTAGATGTGTCAAGCAAAATAATTCTCAGCTCCCACCATAAAACCACACCATGATTCCTTACTCATTTACTTTACTTAGTGTGTGTAATGGTTCACACAAGGATGAATGCTGTAGCAGATACCACAATTCCTATTGTGCAAATTCCAAACATAAGTACTCCCTGTGGCTTTCTTCAGAAAACGTTAACCAGATTAGAAGAGGAAGAATTTCACCTCCTCTCTAACAAGCCCTCATCCCATCATTCAAAATGTGTTGCTTAAAATCATAACTATATTACCTTTTTTAGTAACTATCTTTGCAACTATTTCTAAGTTATCTCCTACTTAGGACTTTCTTCTACCCAAAGAGATCACACTGCTTTATTTCTGTTTTTATCTGAATATTGGGGCATATAGGGAAAATTAAAATATATTGCTGGAGAATGCAAAGGATCTGATGGGGAGTGGAATGACCAAAAAGACACATAAAACCTTCAAGGCAGCCTTTAGATTTGGTTAAAGAGTAACAGATACACTGCAGAACAGTTAAATATTAATACAGTGCTTCCTTATAGTTGGACTAAAATTTGTAATCACTTTGATTAGCATAATTCACTGGCTTCAAGGTCATTAATAGGAGTTTGTTATTTGTTCAATACGAAATAATGTAATTTCCAAGTGAACATTTCTTAGGAACAGTGTCTTATAACAATAATATAATTTTCTTACATAAGTAATTCTGCATTTTCTGGAGCAACAGGGAAAAATAAGTTCTCCAGCTTCATGTGGCTTTCCAGAGATATACCTTTTCTGTTTGCATGGTTTTCCATGTGCCATATGGGCTCAGTATGTCAGCTGGCATAGGCAGGTAGAAGTATAAATGATGCACTAGCTTCAGGTAAGTTAGTCAGGCTGTGAATGTATCTCTGCTTTACCTATATTCCAATTTGGGCAAGTGGTTTGTGATTGTGGAAAGTTGTCCAGAAAACATAAATTGCATGGACAGGTTTCATTTTTTTCCCCAGTAAAGATGGGAAATGGATGAGTTTTGTGAAATGCTTAAATTTTTTTAAATGCCATTTTCAAATTAGGGAACTCAGTCAGTCATTAGATATACCATGTTTATGGTAGTAGTCCTTGTCTATAGGTATTAAGTGATAAGAACCCATCAACTGGCTGTAATTTCTATTTAATTGTAATGAACTGAGAGACTGAGTTTTTTATTCTTAGACTTCAGTAGCATAATTCTGATGTAACTTATACTTGTCAAATTCTGTTTTAATTCCATTTTACTTCTGTGAAAAAAAAACCTATTTCTACATGCCTTTGGTGAGCTATATCCACTAGTTCAAGCATTAGAGTTGGATAGCCTGAGGTAGTCCTGCAAGTTTTCATTTTATCATTGCACAGGCACAGCATGGTATGCCAGGCACAACCAGTATAAGGAGGATTCCAGCATCTCCATCATATGGTAAGCTCCTGTCAGCAAAAGATCTTCTGCAGTGATACACTGCTTAAATTTGAGAAAGAACACAGATTGTGTAAATCACACTGTTTTCATTTATTAGAGTCGGAGAGTGCATTAACCTTCCTTAAGGCTCCAGAAATCACTTTCATAAATGTGAATAGTACAAGAAAATGTTTAGTGAAGCTTTTCATGGATTACCTCTTTGTTAGAGGATAAAGTATCTTTACACATACAGATATGAAAGTGATACATGGAAACTTTTTTTTTTGCCTCCACTGAGCATTTGTATACTATAACCCTGTGAAGGTTAATTTTCATTTGCATTTTACAGGGATATAGGTACGAGAAGCTTTGAAAGACATCTTGTGTTACGCCAACTATTAATTAAAGCAGTACTCTGACTGGGGTGAATTTTCTGCATAGAAAAGAGAAGTCCAAGTTTAGAATTTCAAAGTGATTCCCACAATTACTTTAGGCTTATCACGGTAAGGGCTCTAAAGAAATATGTTTACAATTTAAGGGATTTTAGAACTGGTTTTGTTCACTTTTAATGTGTATCTTCTGATTAGTAGCTGGACTTCTGTGTTCTAACATTATTGTGAAAGTTTTTTCCCCATGAAAAATGAGACTCCCTTTCTGCTTGAGGAAATATGTGATTTACTTTGGGTTTGAGCTTCAGGGCCAGTGCCTAATTTTCTTTTTATCGCATTCTTAGTTCCATAGTAAGCAATTTCCTTTGGCTTCACTGAACTGAAATTCTTTGGATATCGTAATTATAAACTATACGTTATGACTTCCTACATTTATTTTTAAAGAGAGAGATTATAGCATGTAGTTTTAGACTGCTTTTATTTTATTGTCTGTGAGTTTATTAATGTTTGTGTATGTAGAGTCTTCAGCTGATAGACTATCAACTGAAAAAGAGCCGAACTTTATATATACTGGAATTCAAAGGCACAGCATAAAGTTGCCAAAATAAAATTGCTAGCACACCTTAATCACATTTTTATTACCTCATACTTCACTCTAAGAAACATATTTTCAACCAAGTTTTATATGAAACAGATCAAAGCATCTCATAGCTCTGCAAAAACTCATAAATTGGGTGCAAATTATCCTACAGCAATTCAGAAGTCCATTTTGCTTCTAAGCATTGTGCTAAATTGTTTCTTCTTTCACTAACAGTCTGAACTAATAAATAATGTGTTGTGTTTGTGGGTAGGGTTGAAATTTTCATGCTGCAGTGCCATCAGTCTGTCCATAGATTGACTGCAACTATGAAAATTCTTCACTTCATGGCTCCTTTTTCAAGTTTGAGTCTACAGGTGGTGCTGCATAAAATGCCTGCATCCATATCCCAAAATCCAACCCACTCTTTATTACTTCCTACTCTTGGGGAACGTGACACATGCACAAAACTGTTACCCTCAGACAATGGAATCCTTTAATACAGCAGGCAAAACCATCCCTCATAATCCCTATCCCTGGTCTCCATAATAAACAGAGAACTGGGATTCTGATGTGGTTTCACAATGCCTCAGTGATGCCATTTCAGCTCCTCAGGGATGGAGGGCACAGAGGACACCTGGTCCCAGAGACAGTGAATGCACACTTTAAACCATCCCATTCACTTTGGGGTGTGCAGTGTTTGGGGTTTGGCTCACAACTTTTACAAGTCTAAAGTTTGATACATTTGCCCTAGAGTCCTTTTATATTTAGCAGAAGAAAAATATGCAAATCATATAGACAGTTCAGCTGGTCTGTCATGGAAACCTGCCTCCAGAGATGGAAAATTGGCTCTATTACCTATCTTCCTTCTCTTCTCTCTTTTTTTTTTTTTTTTTAATTTGAAAAAGGCAAGATCTTGACCTAGGAAAGATGTATTTTTTTCTTAGCCAGGTTTGCATCCTCCTTCAGTCCAGCTTGCATGCCAGTCTTTCTGCAGGCACTGTGCTTGCATTAGCTGTCATCTGCCTACCTTGGGGAAGCCCAGCATGAACACAGGAGGGGGCTCAGGAACCCATAGGGTTGATGCTCTGGGTCTGAGAACTAATTTGCCCTGTATGTAGGAGGGGAACATTATTGTTCAGGTTCTGCCTGTCTTTGGACAAAACATAAAAGTGCATTTTTGAAAGTACTCAGATGCAGAATGGAAGGACTGTTCACTCAAATGAATCTAGAGTAAAATGACTGAGTCTTGTTAAAATTGTCCTTGTTGTTTAACTGAGGCACAGTGGCCATGGAGTGAAGTCACCACAGACTTTTTCAGTTCATCCACATTGCTTTTCCCTCTGGCAAGGATATTTATAAATTCCTGGATTTATACTGCTCTGGAGGGTATTCTGAGTAATGCCCCCTTTTTGCTACAGAAGTGGCTCTGTTTCACTGATAATTTACATTTCCATTACCAAAACATGTTAGGCCTTAACTCATCTTTTCCATATGCCCCTCAAAATGGGTACTGGAGTCAAGGGGTGCTGAACACAGTAAAAAAGGCAGAATTTAGTCAATATTTGCAAAGCACTTTGGAGTACTTGAGCATGAAAAACATCATATTGGGTAAATATTAGCTTCATTCTTAGTTAAATCCTGAAATCTGTACTTCAAATGTTCATAACTTCTGAGCTGAGGCGGATATGTGCATATGAAAAGATTTTATTTGGACTAAGTCTGCTTGCCTAATTGTTGATCCTAAATGAAGACTCTTTTTTTGCTTGGCTGAGGGGGAAAAAAAAGCAACAGCCCTTCGTACCTCAGGTTTTCTTCTTTTCTGTCTGAAAACTACAGGCCAGCACAGAAAAGAAAATTAAATTTGAGTTTGTTGATAGTAAAGAAGGATCCAATGTCTTGTATTTTGATATTTAACACCATGAATTTGCCTTTTAAGACCTCTTGGTGTTGTTGTGTAAACCAGATGTAAGCCTGGCTGCTTTCATCTTGCCTTTTCTAGAAACTGATGTGACTCTGTAGTAGGATTGTCTCATAGCAATGCCCAGTGGTGACATTACACACTGGGGATGACTGTATTTATGTTATTTTTATTATGGGAAATTTGCAGATTGAGTTGAAGTTGAGGCTGTAGTAGCCATCAATGGAAAAGTGATACATATTTTTCCTTAGACCACTGATTGGAGAGAAAAGGAATATATTTGTGTTTAGCTATCAGAAAAAACCCCAAGTGATTCCTAGTAGTGAAATGTTGCTGAACCACCTTTGTCTAGACAGCATAGCTCTCAGCTCAGAGTGGAGAGTTGGAGAGAATTATCAAGTTCACAAACATGCTGAGGAGAACAGTGCCTTCCTCTCTCTTTTCAGGTCTTTCCTATCTTTACATATCTCCTCTTTTTACACTGTCTGCAGTGAGTATATCATTTATCGGTTAATAAGTTGTCTGACAAGATAGCCACTTTGTACCTAATTGTTCAGTTTATTTATGTATTATTGATGAGCCTAGGCTTGAACTCTGCTTTCCTTAGAGACTGCTTGATAAATCTGTTGGCTAATCCTATCTAAGGAAGGGAATTACCTGCTCTAGCATAATACATGTCATTGCTTTTGCTGTGTATTCTTAAAAAGGAGCTGGTTATACATTTCCAATAAGCTGTGTTTAACAGTAAGAATTAAAGTCACATATATAACTCACACTGCTATCTGTGTTAACAAAAGATCTTCAGTGATGCACTGTAATGCTTAAAATACTTCCCCAGCTTTTAAATCAATGTTCTGACTATTTTAGCTTGTAAGGTTCTAGCTAAGGTAGCTAGAAGAATTTCTGAACTGCAAAATCTAGATTATAAGCAAAACTATTAGGCATGTCAAAACACTTGTGTATTGCTAATATGATCTGAAAATATTGGAAATTAATCACCTTATACTTTTCAAGGTAGTAGTTACTATTTCAAATAAATGAATAAAACACCAAATTAATTTTCTATCAAAACATTAATCTAATGACAGCACATATCCGTACTCTGTTATTATTCCTGAACTTTTGACTTGTAGACACTGACATAAGGGAAATTGGGGAGTATTACATGAGCTGTAAAGCACAGGAAGAGGCAATGATACTGTATGTCTAGCAATTTATGAATACAGCTGTTAAGACTCAGGAGCCTCTGCAAAACCCTGGAGTCTCTTAATACTTCTCCTTAGAAGAATATCACAAAACAGATTGTTACTAACACCAAGAAAGGCTGTGTGCTGAATGCATGAGCCCCTGTAATGGCTTTCCTAAAAATGAGGAAAAAAAAGAAAACCGTACTTAAATTTTCTGGGTTTGATCAATTTCAGTCTTGAAAGCAATTGGATTATACAAATATAGACCCAGACCAGTGTCCTGGTACCAGCCCCATCTGTGAAAAGATGTTTAATTCTGAATTGCATTCAAATCAAGGACATTTTGCTCTATCAGGAAACACAAGATTATTTCAATTGGTGCTGTGTTTGCATTTTAATGTGGGAGGGAAGGAGCCAAATATGGTTTGGAAATATTTATGCAGCTGTTGTGTTTCTTCTGGAGTTGTATACCTGCAAATCTAAGTACAATTTGCCCATTTGATTTTTTTTTTTTTTTTTTTTTTTTTTAAATTTCCTTCCCTCTTTACTTGTTTGGCTTAGAGAACTTTTTAACCTAATAAACACAGAATTAAGTTATTCTAGATTGGAAAAGTTTAGTTTGGAAATGAGTTTGACTATTTGAAGAAAGCTTATTCTGTGTATGTACAGCAGAGACATAATCTTGGGCATGACCACTGAAGCTGTAATTTTTAGTGGGTTCCTCCATAACTTTAAAACTTTCAACATGCATCAGTCTCCCAAACAAAAAGAACATATTTAAACAAAAATTATTGAAGCCATGTGTGCTAATTTAATGGTCTTTAGGCATAAAACATTATGATAATTTTCATCACATGTTTTATCAAATCCTGAGGACAGTATATTAATATTTCAGTAGCTTGTAGAGAAAGGTGAGAGAATATAATATGGAACACTAAAATGATAAGGCATATTTTCCATGGCATTAGTGTTATAGAGTATTTTCACTGATTAATCAAATGGCTAGAGTCTCACTAGGCTATGAGATTGCTGAATTTAAACAACAATTATTGTACAATTGGGTAAAACAGAAGCAGATATTGTGATGCTGTGGGGAAAATGAAACATCAAAAGCTAATAAGAAGCCATTTTTATATCATAAAAGCATAAGAACAGCTCCATCAAGCTTTAATCACATTGTTATAATACACACTTTAAAAAAATATGTTAGCTCATTAGCAGGGGTTATAACATAGATTGTTATAATTAGAGTAGGATTAACAAACATCGAGTACTGCTTCTATTTCAGTGCAGTGCAGCACAGGCTGCACTGTGTGAATCATAGGATTATCTGTATTTCAAGAGGTTTGTTTTTACATTGGTGCCATGGTCCAGTTCAAAACTGCTGGCACGCACTTTGCAAGGGCTGGCTGGTTTCATTTCAGCCAAAATGAGGGAAGCCTGTGTCCACCTTGTCCACAACTCCTCTTCTAGCCATGGGGTTCAGAGTGGCTGTGTCTCTCTGGGCAGCTGCAGGTGGAGATTCACTGCCAGTGAATCAGAGCCCTGGCTGGCCAGCACTGAGCCCAGCCTGGAGCTCCCTTCATGGCAAGTGCTAAAAATGAAGCCCTTCCCTCCTGTCTCTGCATGGCCAGTGTAACAGAATTCAGCTTGTTTCACTGCATTCAGGCATTTCTGAAGTACATCACGCTGCAAATATTGAAGTGACAGAGTCTTGCCAATATTAATTTGACAAGGTGATAATTGCCATTTTTTTTTCTGTTCTTAAGAGGAATTTCTTGGGGCCAGAAATTATTTCTGCTCAAAGCTAGAAAGGCATATCAGTCAATAATATCCTGTGAGTGAGAACACTGCACTAGATGAGAGAGAGATGAATTCAAGTCTTCATCAACAGATATTTTTAGGCAGTTGACAGCCTCAGAAGTGATATGGGAAGGTCCAGCCTGTGGCCTTGATGTGCAACTGATGTGTGAGGGAGTGGCAGAGTAGGACTGAAACAATGGTTTCCCTCAGTGCTAATATGTGCTTGAACTACCACATTCTTCTGGTGAAAGCATCTTTTTCATTTCTCATGTAAATGTTTAAAAGTTAGCTTCATAATAAGATTCATCTTGAAAATGCTTTATTTAGAAAAAACATAGAGCTCTGACTTAGGTCAAAATCCATGGATCTTAGGTCTTCACCATTTGTTAAAGATCATGCTCTAATTATCTGGCAACTTCCCATAACATTGTATAAATCAGGATAAGCTTTCAGAGATTTCATTTATTAAGGGCTGGGAAAAGCAAATCATTTTCTAAATAAAGTGTAGAGGAAGAAAGAGGTTGAGGCATACCCAGGGTCTGGAGGAACCCCTGGGAATGGAGGCCCTGGTCAGCATTATCCAGGACTAACTGGAGCACTACATTCATTTTGGACAGCACATGAGATGGTGAAATGGACATCAGTAAAGGGCAGCACTTGAGAGATTACAAATGAAGTAATGTGTGGAAAAAAAGCATGTTGCCAGAGAAGGTTAAAGGAATTTAAAAGTGGCTTTCTGGAGAGGAGGACAGAGTATCTGTCTTTGTGTTCACAAGGGTTAGTAAAAGGTAGAAGTCATTAGTCTCAGCAGACTGGAGGGATGGAAAAAGGCCTTAAGATAAAACAGCAAAATGACTGAAGAGTTTGAACCAAAAGGGGAAAATGCAAGGAAGTGCTGTTGGTGGGATCATAAGGGAGGAATTGACAATAAGTTTTTGTGGATGCTCTGTGAAACTTTTTCTGCTGTTATTCAGGGGATGGCTTTGCCTGCTCAAGGAGCTTCCTCTCAGCACTAATGTGACTGTCTCATGCTGATATGCACAGCCTCTTTAAAAGACAACAGCCATCGTGCTGGTAATGCCAGGTTTGAGTAACTTTCACCATCTGATTTGCTGTGAGGAGTGTGCAACAGCAATAGATTCATAGTGTATTGATGGGAAAAGCAGCAGACAGTGCTGAGTGTGACATCTGTTCTTCAAGCAAGAGGGAGGAAGAGGTGGGACTTTTTTTGTCTTTAAAGGGTTTTGATAAGAGAGAGTACAACTATAGCCTTATATTTTAGCTCTTTACCCTCAAAACTTGGGAAAAAAAATGAAATATATTTGCATGAACTTGTCTTTTTTTCTGTTAAAAAATATATCAATTGTATAAAGGAAACACTGCTGCAGACTTTAAAAAGCTATTATGAGTGCAACTTGGCAAAATTGAAAGAAAAGATGAAAACATTCATGGAATAATTTAGTCATAAAGTGAACTTGAAGGTCAAGTTTTATCTTAAAAGATGTAGAGAACACTTAGAATTTTTGAGAACGGATAAGTGATCTCACATCAAGGATATACATACCTTCACTGAAGTTGGTAAGAAAAAAGTAAAACAACTTTTCCTCTTCTGCTTTTGAGTAATATTTTGAACATTTCTAACCACATCTACTCCCAAATGACCTATTTTAGGATAGAATACTGTAAAGTTCTCTATATTGCTCTGCCAGGGTATCTCAGTTTGATCTGTAGACAATCCTAGCAAAGGAGTAAGTCAAGTTACAAGCCTTGTCAAGGTTCTGAATCTTTTGCAACTCTAAGTGTAAAAATCCATGCTGGTTCAGATTCCTATAAACATTCATGGGGCTCCCTCTTCTTATTTGATGCAGACAGAGAAATAAACATGTGTGACATTCTTAATGAAAATAATCCTGTTGAAATTAAGGAAGATGCTCATATACCAGAGTAATTGTGGATGGAAGTAGAATTGTCCACATGGCTGCCACGGTAGCTGTTTTGGTAAACTATGATTGTATATCAGGCCCTACAACACTCTTGTCATTTAACAGATGTCCATGTTTTCCTCATTCCTTGCAATTAGTCATTTCTGTTATCACTCTCTCCAGGTCTGAATTAGTTCTATCTAATGAGATCCCATCAGACTGCTAAATAATTTGGTTTATCAGAAATGTAAGCTGAATTTTTCCATTTGAGTTTGGTACATACCTAAATATTTTATTCCTGTTTCTTTAAATGTCTGAGCTCTTGGGTCCTATTTTATCATATATTTGAATGGGTGCTTGATTTTAAGTATTTTCACATTGTCATTCCTTTCAACAGGGTAATTTTAATACATGTTGTATATGTGATCCAAATGACTTGCTGCATTAGTCTAGAGTGCTGAAATTCTTAGGTGATACTATTTAAAATAGGATTTTTAAATATGGCATAGGTAAAGAAAATATTTCTGCATATGCCATGTGGTTTTTTTCCCACTTACTCTTTCAAACATAAGTCGTTCAGGTAAAGTTGTTTAGTTTTCTGGCAATTGTCACCTTTATTTGCTTTTCAAGATCCTCTTTCATAAGATTTTCAGAATAGCTGTGGAATTTTGCTTGTGCCTTTTTGGTTGATGTTGTTCTGCCCCTTTTTATTTCTAAGATTCTGCTGTGCAGAAGGAGATGTACTTACCCATAGGAACTATATCTATTCCATTCACTATAAATAACACAGTAGATAGAACTCTGTCCTTGGATCCCTACGATATTCCAACTGTTCTCATACAAGGCAATGGTTCTGTCCTAGGTGGGGAAAATTCATTGACTATGGTCCGTGGGACCTCTCTTCTGCTATATTACAGCCCAGGGGGTTCTCCACATGGATAATATAAAAAATGCTTTTTAGCCATCTCTTTGCTCTTTGTAGATTCTTTTTATTAAGCTTTCCTATGTTTCATTACATAATCTATCACTTTACACAATGAGGCAGAGATGAACTTTGACAAAAATTACTCTGAATCTCGAAGAAGATTCCTATTCCCATACCAATCTACTGGTTCCTGATCCAGTTCTTGTCCAGCTGGAATGGCACAATTCCCTTCTCCTGCCATGATGCAGGATCAGACCTTGTAATGAAATTGACCTGGTCTGTTGGTCTTGGAAAATGTTTCCAGCCCACCAGGTTAAACAAATGTCCTCAGCTGCTATGGGCAGAAAAAGAAGGGTCTTTATCTTAGTTGTTCAAACCTTTCCACCTTATCACCCAATTTTCCCAGTGGGTGTCTACATCTATAATTTAGTGTGAATTGAGTAAAGTAATAACAAAAGCACTTGCTACTTTGATCTCAGTATGTTTATTTAATGAGTGTTCAATATGCAAAAAACAGCTGAGCATAGGAGTCCAGGCCCCAGTGTACTAGGATTATTTTATTTTAACTTATTTTATTTATTTTTAGTTTTTTATTGTTATTTTATTTTATGTTATTTACAGAACCAAGGTTAAAAGGAGCAGGAGCCCAGCTGAGAGAGTTCAGAGTTCATCTCCGCATGTTCACTGTCTTCCATTTAAATGTACACAAAGGACTAATACAGTACCCGCTCTCCCCTGGGCTGTCTTTGATACACTCTGCTGTGCCTGGACTCTGCCACTCCTCCTATCAGTCTGATCCTACTTCTTTTAGCCTGCTGTGCTCAGCACTGTAACATCATTCAGCTAGTGCTCTGCATGCAGGCTAACAACTTCAAGGTTCTGTCAGGCATTGACACATGCAGGCTCCAAGCGGGAAGCTAAACACTCCCCTTCACCTTTCCTGCAGTTTCACATTAACCTCTATTAAGTGCAGGAAAAACACAAATGCTGTAGTGCCATTATTCAGGTTTTAACTACCAGTGTATATTTAGATATTCAGCCAGCACTCCACCTGTGAGAACATACTTGGGAAACACTCTGTCTCCTCCTTTTCTCCCAATAAGACAGGTAAATGGTGAGTTAGCTTGAGGAATGCAATGGTGGTAGGTCTGGATTGGGCATTTGTGACATAGGCATTAAAATCTGAGAGAAAACTTTGACAACACTTTCTGTACTGTTTTGAGGCAATAGCAGGTGTTAAAAATGGAAAATGAGACAAAAGCGGTCTCATTTGAGAAGAATCAAGTGCTGTATTTACAAAACATTTTGTCTTTGAGAGCCAGGTGGTAGAAAAGGCAGTGCTAATCTGCAAGCCCTATCACACTTGGATCTAAGCACCAAATGGGTCCAAGTCTGTTGGGTGCTGTGGGCAGAGAGAGTTTTGTGGCTGTTTCTGGCTTTTTCTAAGATAGCAAATGTCTGAGAGCATTTCCTTGTGAAGCAGCACCCTTGCTCTGAGGCTGCTGCCAATGCTCTCGCACCTTGAGGCTGCCCTTAAGACCAGGGCAGATTCCTTCCCAGCTCCAATCTGCCTAGTCCACACATCACTGTGCTTGGACCACATAAAGACAGCATCCCCCATATTCCTTGTTCAGACTCTCTTCAGCAGCTTGGAAGAACATAAAAAGATCAGAGACATAAAGGATTTTTCTAATATTTTGTTCCTGAAAACTAGTAGCAGAATTAAAATTAATAATAACAGTCTTCAGACATGCCATCTCCACTCTATTGTTTGGCTCATCCAACTTTCTGCATCCTGGAGGGCTCCTAGTGTTCCAGATGGACCAGGACTCTTCCAGTTCCTGCTAGTCTGCACTAATCGCCTCCCTTTGGCCATAGAGAGACATCCAGTTCTGTGCAGAATTTGACTTATTTTTGCCATTCAGGCATTTTCACCCAATTTTTCAGTACATTCCTCTGCTGATAAACAAGGTTTATGGAATGAGGGAGGGATGGCAGCAGAACAATCAAAGTTGATAGTACTAGATTGTTTTTTGACAATTTTCCTGTGATAGTCCTTCAGTGAGGTGTCAAGCCTGTTTCCTGGGAAAGGTGCCTGTCTGGAATGCATTACTGTAACATGTCTTGGGCGAATTTAAACGTGTTCAAGTACAGCACACAAAATGGAGCTTAGGAGACAAAATGGAGTTTCAATTTAATACAAATGTACCGCTTTGCCAAACTGTGTCAAGAAAGGGATTTTCCATCATGTATAATGTTTACAGAGAATCTGTTTTTATCTTTAATGGTTGCCATAACAAGATCAACTGTCCTTTAGCATAGCAATTTGATGATTTATGTTGTATCCCAGTATTATTTTAGTCTGATTTCAGCAGCTCTGAGTAAAACAAAATATCACTCTTTGTCATCAAGCAACATAAGAGAATATCCTCTTGGCATTTGGTTTAAAATAAACAAAATTACCTAGTTTTAAAGATTTTTCAGAATTAGTGGCTTTTTAGATAATGTAAGTTACAAATTATATATATAACCTGTAAGCAGTAAAATCACTAAGTCACTAGAAATAAACAATTGTTTTACACAACGCTATTGCAAATTTCTAAAATGAAACATAACAAATTGTGCAGGGGCACCATCAGAGTAAGGTAAACTGTGGTTTAATGATATAGCTAAAGTTTATATTTAAACCTAAATCTATCTTCCAGTTCAAACCTAAGATGGGAGAAATTTGTATTTAGATTATGTGATTAATAACAGGCTTTGAAGCTCTGTAAGATCCTTTGAAGAAATCAGAATGTCAAGTCCAAGTGGCTTTATCCAGAAGATGAACTTATTAACATGGCACCTTTCACCAATATCATAATCTCTTCCTTTGCTTCTCCTCCTTTAATCTTTACATTTTAGGATATCCCTTTTGAGATATATTTGTGCACAAAACATTGTCCAAATCTCCTCCCTCTGCAATACCCCTGTCCCAAGCATGTTTTGGCATCAAAAGCCATTTGGGCTCATATTCCTCACGCTTCCCTGCACACAGTGCAGCTGGACAAGATGCAGTACTGTCACATTGTGCTGCTCTTCAGTATGAATGGGAAAAAACTCAAAATTCATGTGCTTGATTTTTTTTCTTTCACATAGCTCATATAACTGAGCTGAAGAACTTAGGGCACACACATACGCATATGTGTTTCTGTATGCATAGAAAGAGAAAGCAACTATGCTGTACCCTCAGAAGTCAATAACTGGATGAAAAAAGGAGCAAAATAAACCCTCATTTCACAACAACAGCAAAGAAGTGTTATGTAGCAAGAAGATGGAGGTAGAGGGGAGAAATGTCATTCTCCCAGTAATCCAGATAGCACAGGTGATCCTAGCAATGAAAATAGCGACTTGGTATAGAAGAAGGTAGCTTAAGTGGAGGGGAGAACACTAATCTAGGCTGAAAGCTTGTTTAACATGTGTGTCTATGTGGTAGCTGTCATCTGAACAAGCTACATGAAGCTAATGGAGATATTCATCTGCACTTATAATCACTGTATGTGCACGTACAGTTACCAGTACATAAATATATTTTATTGCCAGATATCCTCTTTGCTTCTCAAGCCCTTCTAGCTTTTTCTGCCATCTTGCATCCTCCTTTTTGTATTCCAAAGTTTTCTGTCTATATAGGCAATTAAATAAACATTCTCTACATTGGTGTTACCATGAGAAATTTTTTTGTTTGTTCGACCTGTTTATAGTATCTCTGTGACATAGTACACACATTAAGAATGAATTAAAAAATATTCTTGTAAGCTTTGCTACTTTATGATTGCTGTTATAAATGCTGATAAAGTTTGCCACAATTTAAATGGGAAGATGAAAACAGGCTTCCTGACCATACATTGTGTGACTCTGGTATGATGCCACGTTAATGGAAGGCAGAAGCCAGCCTTGGATCCCTTAAAACAGCTTTACCACTCTGGGCATTTGCTAAACCCTGTCATATCTCTTACATCAGTTACAGTCAGCCAGTGTTTATGTAATTACATCCCTAACTTCTATGAGTAAACCGTATAACAATTTAAATTAATAACAGCAGTTGGGCATTTTGTGCATATTGGTTGCTGAACATTACAACTTGTCTTACAAAGGGTCATTCTAAGGGGGCTTCTAACTGGCCATGCCACAGTGTGGCCTGTATGTTTTATTTATAATAATCATTTAAACAAAGAATATTATGCAATCCTGAATTTATATTAGAACTAGCTCCCAGTTATATTTCTTTTCATATTACAATGCAGTCATGTTCTTCATTTGCTCTCCCCAAACTTCTCATGCAGTTGCACTTTAATGTGAAAAGAAATGTTGTCAAGAGTAGTTATTATCACACACCAGAATATTGTATTAGCATTCACATTTAATAGATTAAAATGAAAGATTTTGAAATCTGCTCTTAATGGTACTGAGGGATCATGGAGACACTTTGGGAAAGCTGGATATGAAATGTCATATGATATATATATATCATACATGGTTCATAAAAGACAGTTCATTTAACTGCCTGCCTTTGTGTTTCATCTGTTCTGTTGGGATGAATCATCCACGGGTTAAGTGATGCTTGTGCTGCTTCTTTGCTTGAAATCAAGCACAGTGAGTGGCAGGAAAGCTTAGGGACTACAAACTGACATTTGCCAACCTGAGAATGATGAGTACAATAAGACAGTTTTGGAGGCATAGAGTAGAGGAAGAAAACTCTGATAGTTGAAGACATCTTTTAGCCTTATCTGGTCATCTTTAGACTTACCCTAATCCAGATAAGTTGCTTGACCTGCTGTTGCATGCATCACTGTACTTAAGCTGAATTCCAGGTGGATGTAGCTGAATAAAGGTGTCCAGGTGGGGAGTTGTTGAGAGGTGCCATGCTGCAGAGCCTGCACGTTACAAAGCAGTCCATTAAAGGTGAAATGATTCAATATTCATTTCTGGGGTTTAGGAGCATGTTTTGGAAACTTCTAAACAGATTGGAAAAATACATTAATAGAACTTTCTAGCTGATCCAATTGTTGGCATTTTTTCCTCTGTTTATTGTTTGATGTGGGATTATCACATTTGGGCAAGGTGAGCATTGCATCTTTGCTGCATCAGTTTTTCTAAACTTTTTGTTATTGAAGGCTTGTGTACCCTTTTTTTGCTGGATGTACAGGTCATCTCTATTTCACACTGCTTTGGTAGTTGGGAAAGGGGATGATGAATAAACAAATCAGCATTGCAGTAAATGTTTTGTTTTATTCTGGTATACAAAGATCATATTTTCACTGTTTTATAAACATTTTGTAAACATTGAGAATGTGAAGGAGGCATCTCCTGGCAATACCTGCTGTACAAAATGCATGTGTATATGCTTCATCCTTTGAGTTTATGGGTGTTTTTCAGGCTCATATCCAAAGTCTTAAGAGCTGCCAAGTAGCCATGTGGACTGAGGGCAGATAATATTTTAAACAGAGGTAAATGTAGTACAAATACTAGTATGGCAAGAGCGTTATTGTTAGCTGATGCATTACATTCCACAATCTGCATATATGAACACTACAAAATTACACATCCCATCAAATCTTGCTGACCCATATAACCTATTACACAATATCTTGCACACACTTCTGATAAACAGATGCTAAATATTGCAGTGACTAAATTCCATGCTTGAATATTGAAGAAATTAAGTAACAAATCAGAAAGCTTCTGGGTATTTTTACATGTTAACAAGTCACTCAGATTTTACAAACATTGCACATCAATATATTTTTCTAAAAATTTACTCTAACAAATTAATCCAAAATGTTGCAGATCATTTTTCATGTAAGCATCAATATTTTTTCTGTTTTGCTTTCTCTGAAACATGCTCACATAAAGCCCACAGACTATGGCAGAAAAAAAAAAAGTTTCGGAGCTAAAAGAGGGCCACAAGCAACAAACAGTAGAGGCTGAGATCCAATATCCTATCATACCAGGGGGACCACTAATAGCAAGGCACTGATTAGGTAGGCAGATAATCCAAGAACAACACACAGAATTATAAAATTTCAGTATTCATGGAAAAATACCTTAGGGAAATTATGCAAAAAATGCAGATTTGGTGATTGTAAGCTTGGGAGCAAGGACAGATGACCAAACATTCAAAAGAGGGAATTATATGAAAGACTAGTATACTTCATAAAGATCCTTAAATCACAGTTTCATGCATTATGGAAGGCAAAATAAATTGAAATAATCCTTGACTGTATCTAGCCAGTAGGCAGAAAAGAAATTTCTTCATATTCACTGCAACTAAACACATGCAACACAGTATTTGAATTACAGCAAAGCTTGCAATGTATCACAGCAAATACAAGAAGATAACAAGGGAAATTCAAAAGAGGAGACTCAAGGGAATGATGGTTTCCAGGGCAGATAGGACTCCCATAACCAGCAAGTGTAACTATCTCGTCCATAAGATTTCTTATAAATATGATATGGACTGCAACTGTTCCAAAAAAGATATCAAACCTCATTCTAAAATGTCTGAGAAATGATGAGTTTGCTGTTGACATAATGCTTAATTACCTCCTAAAGTAGGAACTTGTATCTTATTTCCGGGCTGAATTTCTGTAACTCCCATTTCTCAACACTAGATCTCATTATACCACTGTCAGGAAGGCTGACATCTTGCTATCAGACATCTTTCCAGGGTGTAAGTACCAATCACACTGATCAAGGCACCTTTCAGCCTTTCGTCTGACAAGCTGAATAAGTTGAGCTCCTGTAGGCCTTGCACTGGAGTGCTTCCTTTCCAGCTACTGGCTGGGAAATCTCTCTTCAGAATTTCACCTGTCCATCTGAGTAGAAGAAACAATATTTTTTTTTTTTTCCAATCCAGATACTAAAATTTTTTCTCCGAATTTCTACTTTGAATGCTTACAAATAAGAACATTATTGAATGAGAAAGCTAAAAGAAATTGTACATGTCAACAAGAAACAAAATAAGGAACAAGCATCAATCTCTATTTTGTGATCTAATCTAACTATCTCTATTCTGTCAAAATTTGGAAATACTCTATTCCCTATGGCAGATCTGTGTCTGTGGCATAATCCTTTCCCTCCCATGAAACTAGGACTTCTGACTGATAGTCTGTGACTATTAAATAGCTCTGGCCAGGAAGGGCAGACCATCAGCTGCTGTGCCAGGAGCTGGCACTTGTTCATGTTACTGCTGCTATTACAAGCCTTGTAGCCTCTGGCAGAGAAAGAGGATGAACAGCTGGAAGCCGAAACCTTTTCAGCCACCTCAGCAAAAATTGGTAGTGCTATCTGCCAAAGACACAGTTTAACTTTGCCACCTCAGGGGAGTTGAATACACTTCACCTTGCAGATAGAATATCCCCACAAGCTCAATGCTGATCAATAAATGTCCATGGGATATTTCATGGGCACCTTTTGTAGGAGCAGAGCAATCTCAGTAGGAGGGACTTGTTAAAAAAGCTGCTGTGTCATGCAAAGCAATGGCTGAGGTCCAAAATATGTCACTCAAGGGGTCAGGTGCAAGTTATTTCAAACAGACCTCGTAACAGCTGGAAATTTGTGGTTGATGACTGGAAATAGGAATTCCTGCTGTTGTTCATTTCTGCTTAAAAGGTTTGAAAAGATTTTCCCTAGCTCCTGAGCAGACACTGGGACTATCATCGCCCTGCTGGCAATGCCACTTGAGTGGGTGTGACGAGAGTTCTGTGGGGACATTTTCCAGACTATGTAAGAAATCAGTAGTTTTACACTTCTTTGTGCTGGTACAGGATGAGGCTTCAGATCTGACAGTTTTTCTCCATCTAGACCTTCAGATTTTAATCAACTCCATTCTATGACATTTCGTTACTTCTTAACTGCAGTTGAGAAGAGGAAAAAAAAAAAAAAAAAAAAAAAAAAGAAAAAAAAGAAAAAAGGAAAGAAGCTTTTTCTATACTGTATATATTTCCAGGAATGGTATTTATCATTTACAGATGGTTATTTTTGCAGTTCTGATTGTGAATGTTTACTTTTTTCACACATCAAGCAAACTATCCTCTTACACCATACGGACGGGAGGTATACTCTTTCATACATTCAGATGTCTGAAAGCTGTCTGGAAATGTATTTCCTACTTTCTGATATGGGAACATTTCAGTTGGAGGGGGTTTAATTTGTTTTGAAATTTCAACTCTTGTTCTGTTCAGAAGCTAAAGTTGGAATCCATTAAGAAGCATTTTAGTGCAGATTCTATTCTCATCTTCCTTTTCTCAGTAAGTGTGCAATTCACTTAGTACTTCATTGCAACCAACAGCAATATGTATACATGGTGTACAAAATGAGGCATTTTGTTTTAAAACAGATTGCAGATGAAAGGAAACCATTCATTTCTTCCTTGCTAGCTGTAATTACTAGAGCGCTAATTACTCCAAATCACTGACATCCAGGGTCAATACGGATGACAACAGGAACATCAAAGACAAGATTGCACACATGCAATTACAAGTCTCTAAAACCAGGCTGTAATATTATTTTATAGCAACAGTTTTTTTCAGTCAATGCTAAAAAATCAAGTTTGCTGAATGTTTACTATTATTTCCTTTGCAGTTTGACGGTGAGAACATGTATATGAGTATGACAGAACCAAGCCAGGACTACGTGCCAGCCAGCCAGGTGGGTTAATTAATCTTCTCTGCCTTGTTTCAAATTGTAATTAAAAAAATTCAAAGAGTTGCATTGCAAATGAGTGGCACTATCAGTAACTGCTGCAATCAGGAATAATCATAATTTATAAACAAAGCATTTAAGCCTTGTTTCCAGTTAATGAGATAGAGCTGATAAAACACCAGAGTTGGCGTTTGTTGAAAGATACTACCTTGTTTTCTCTCCAGAATGCAAGCAGCTGTTTTGCCAGCATGATCTTTCCTAAACAGTTGTTTTACCTTCAGGAAATAAAGTCTTTACAGGTGCAGGTTATTTGTTTATCTGACTGCAGACAAGTTAATCATTATAAGCTATATATGTCACAAATAGATTTAATTATCACTCATAAAACAGTTTAAGAATTGCATTTTTAAAACTAATCCTATGTCTGAGGAATGTTGCTATTATTACACTATTTGCAGTGGGGTTATGGCAATGACTTGGCTTTTGGTAGCTTACAGGCCAAAAGGCTTAATATGATGTGCAATTTTTAAAGTTATTTTTAAGACCTTCTCCTTTTGGGGAACTACACACACTAAATTTTGATACTGGATGTGTATTAAAAAAATCTTCTACCTTTCTACTTGACCTCAAAGATCCTATAGACTTCTAAGAACTAAGCATTTTAATTACTGTTTGAAAGCAAAATCAGTTTTGAGAGTTTTGAGTTGTCTACCTGTTGCTATGTCTATATGTAGGGGGGAATTTTTCATTTACTGCACGTGTTTCAGTTTAACTTTGCACCAGCAAGTGGTGAGGATAGTGCTGCAGATCAGTTAGATTGTGTCAGAACATGAGTAATACGAATAACCAGACTTGTGGTCTATGTTATGCAATATTTCAGGCCAGCAGTGCCTGGCCTGACAGAACCAGGAGGCTTATGTGTAAAACTCTCATTAGGTGGGAAATAACTTTGAATGAATAGCAATTATGTTCAGACAAGCTGGATGTAACTTAGGAATCAACAGCTTTGAAAAGTGAGCATTCAAAACTAAATGTCTTTGTGATGCAGTGTTCTTCAGGTACACAGGTTCATTGGGGGCAAGGAAGCAGGAGGTTGTGTGAAATAAGTACATGATTCACTCTAAAAGATCATCTTTAAAGTGTTCCACCATATTGCTTCCCAGCCTTGTGTTGAAGTCACTTTGAAATACCTTAAGAGACCAATAGTGTACTTTGCATTTAGGAATTGTGCATGATTGAACTTATTCAGCTAAGAACCCTCCAAGATCCAGAGGTAGTTTAGAATAGAACTGTTTGATTAAAAAATGAAAAATTGTATTATTAATTTTTCTCTAACCATTAATCCAAAAACTGTACTGACAAGTTTTAGTATTACTATTAGATTAAAGCAGCCTAGTATCATCTCATTTTTGCCTTAAGGGTTTTGAAGTGCAAGGGCTAATTGAATTTGTTTGAAACAGTAGAAATACAAACTCTGTGAATGATTGCTGTTATCAGGCAGCTGCTACCTTTCAGAGAATCATTATGTCTGTCTTAAATAGTTTTGAATAAAGAATTGCAAATCCACATTATACATCAGAATTATTTTTCTTCTGTTGATATTTTTGTACTGTGTATGCATGTATTTTAAATAATTTAAGTGGCATATTGAAAAATTAAGAGTATAAGTTTTAATCTTTTATGCGGTTTCTACATGTGCTAACAAGGCCCAGATTCTCAGATATATTTATGCATCTAACACTCACTGGTTGCAGTGAAAATAAGGTTCTTAAAGTACTTTTAAAGTGCCAGGCCTAGGTATTTTAAATGCAAATGACTTTGTCTTCAAGGAAAAAAAAATCTATCAAATGTGACATTTCCAAATTCAAAGACATCAGAAAACCCTGAATTCGTACTAAGGGTCGGAACCAAGAAAAGGGTTACAGACTTAAAATCTGACCATGGCAAAGCTGAGCTGTGGCAGGTAGAGTTCAAACCCCGAAGGCCATCTCTTTGTCCTTTGCTGGGGGATTCATGTGGCAAGGAGCAGCTCAGTTGGCAGGCAGAGTGTTTTAAGTTGTGCACCAGTGTGCACTAGTCAGTCAGCCTTCTGTGGCTGGTTGAGGGTGGCTGTCAGCCTTGGGCTGTCAGGACTCCTTTCCCTTGCTGGGATTTTCTCCTGGTGCTTACACTTTGCAGTGCTTTTAAGTGAATACACAGCATCACAGCCCATAGGACTGGGTTGGAAGTGACCTTAAAGATCATCTAGTTCCAACTCCCAGGTCGTGGGCAGGGAACCTTCCACTAGCCCTCGTTACTCAGAGCCCCACCCAGCCTGGTCTTGAACTCTTCCAGCCATGGTAAGTCCACAACCTTTCTGGGCAACTTGTGCCCGTGCCTCACCACCCTTACAGCAAAGAACTTTTTCCCAGAGTCTAATCTAAACCTGTCCTCCTCCAGTTTAAGGCCATTCCTTCTTGAGTTGTCACTGCAGGCCATTTAAAAAAAAGTCTCTCTCCAGCTTTCTTGTTGGCTCCCTTTAGGTGCTGGAAAGCTGCTCTAAGATCTCCCTGGAGCCTTCTCTTTTCCAAGCTGAACAACCCCAGCATTTTTAGCCTGCCTTCTTGCCTTCTCAGATGAGGTGTTCCAGCTCTGTGTGGGCTGGAGCATATGTGAAAGCCTGTAATAATAACAGTATTTGGGAAAAAAAAAAAAAAAAAAAAAAAAAAGAGAAAAAACAACTTCACTGAGAGCAGGAATATGGGGTGTGATGCAAAACCTGCTCTCATGTTTCATCAAGAACCTAAGACTGTGAGAGGAGCCTTCCCAAAGTTGTTCCTGACGTAGACAGCTGCTAGTCATTCCTCAAAGGAG
Source organism: Muscicapa striata striata (assembly GCA_030060385.1). Taxonomy (NCBI): domain Eukaryota; kingdom Metazoa; phylum Chordata; class Aves; order Passeriformes; family Muscicapidae; genus Muscicapa; species Muscicapa striata. The sequence continues at coordinate 228,968 of JAREIS010000240.1, forward strand.
CTAAACAGCTCTTCATTGACAGTATCCATGAGGTCTTCACTGACTGTAATGGGGTAGTGTTCCTTTCTGGGCATAAGCATTTGGTGGTCAGCCAAAACTGGTGAACTGACTACCATTTCAAGATCCAGTCTGGTGGTTAAAACTGGAAAAAAAATACAGTATTTCCTGCTCTGAAAACAAAGCATGAAAGACTATGTAGGTTCAGTAAAGGATGCAACTGTATTTTCTGACCATGGTTTTAGGACTGTGTGTTCATTTTCCTGTCACTGTTACTGGATGTAAAACACATAATGCCATAAAAAAGAGAGGAGGAAATGTTCTCTCAGATGACAGCATAGTTGCTCTAATCACAATTTTGTCCTATGTTTATTTTGCACTTCTGGTCATGAGTCTTGCCATTGCATGATGTTAGTGGGAGGAATCCAGGCTCCTTCCCACCCTTAATAACTTGGCTGTTTCCTCAAAAGATCAGAGATAGGGGTTGAATCCTCTCAGAATGAGGAGTAAATTAATTACTCTGCTTTTCTTGATACATTAATGTCTGTTAACTAAAGTATGAATCCCACATGAAAGGAGGTACAGAGTCCTATCAGAAACCTTTATTCAAGCTCTGGTCATGCTGACTGAGTCAGACACGAGCATCAATTTCTAATTTCAGACTCTGACATAGCTTATTTGGGAAGTGGGTTGGTAGACTGAGTCATGGTATGTAACACCAAGGACCAAGGGGTTTCCACTTGACTGTCTTCAAGATTAGGTGACCATAGAGGCAGGATTGCTTGGGTCCTTATATATGCTGAGAAGCATCTCCATTCCTTCTGTTTACTCCAAAGTGTTCATATCCAGAAAAACATCACCTTGTATTATTTTACAGATTTTAATCAATTTATCCCCTTTAGGCTAACATAAATAAAAGCTCAGCCATTGGACAGGAAAAATATAATTTTGCTCTTTTTGCTATATAACATCAAACATCTGCATAGTTTGGTAATCCAAGACAAGTTGCCTCACAGCATCCCTCAACAATAATTATCATTTCTGTTCAATTTTCAAATCAGTACATGCTTTGGGACTTACAGACCAAGTTGCTAAGTAGCAACATATGGCTCACTACTGTTCCTGTGATGTTGCTGCAAGCAAATAGCATAATTCTATACTTGAAATGATTTTTACAGAAAGCCAGTGCTGGAACTGAGCCAGTAGAGTAAGTATACAGTAAAAATTAATGATATTCTTTTAAACTGTCCCAAAAGGCTGTTTGGCAATGTTGTCTCTGTGTACATTTTATATATATGCATAAGTACTGCATTTTTGGTTATAATATATAGTTGTAGTAATACAGGACTCTACACTGAAGGCACCTCCTAAGTGAGTTATGCCAGCCATATTAACAAACATACACAGTAAAACTGTGACATTTTCACTAGTAATTGCACTTGGATCTGAAAGTATTTATCATTTTAAAATAAAACTATGCCGACTGATCTGCATTTGAGATTCCCATCAATAACTGTTTTCTCCCCACAACTATAATTGAAATCTTGGACATGAATTACTCTTTATATTATTCCACCTCCTGTAATTTGTGGGCCATGCACAGCATGGTATAAAATTATATTGCTTATTTTACAATTCTTCCTAGTCACAATACAGAATGTAATTCAGGAGTCTCTTGCACAAAGCTTAACACATTTGTATCCTTCCTGAGGCCTGATAAATGTTAAGGTAAATGAATGCAACTGCCAAATTCCCTGCAAAGTCCAAAGGGAAGGGATGAGAATAGGCCTGGTGCTGATGATTTGGGGAAGTACCCCTATTGTCCCACTGGGAAGAAAAGATCTGAGGCAGAGGAAGGAATACTGTTTGCTCACAGGTGGAATTTTCCTGCTTCCCAGAGCTATGCCAGGGAGATCTATCTAAAATGTATCTGCGTGCTCTTTGATAGAGGGGGCACCATGGGTCTCAAAACTGTTTTTTTCCTGTACAGCTACAGGTGAAAGAGGATGGAATGATATCCAAAAAAGAGATTTTTTCATATTAATGTTGCCTTATGCACATGGTCCTACATATAGCCCTAATGTATTTTTTACATTTTTATACCATAATTTCTTAGATTATTAATGATGTAACTATTGTTCACATGAAGTAAGAATGGATAAATGCTACATAATAGCTTCTCTCTCTTGCTCTGTATTGGTTCTTCCCTGTATCTAGGCTAGAATTCCCTGGCTATGGTACTGCCAGAAGACACAGATCTTCAATCTTGTTGCCTACAACAGTCTCCATCAGCAGAGCAGGGCAGAAGTTGGCTGCCTTGAAAAGGATTGAGAAAAAGCAGCATTCTCAGATGGAGAATCATTGCATGATCCAATGTAGTCCCATGGGTACATACTTCCCTGACCTGAAGTCTAGCACAATCCTGCTGAATTGTTGGAAAGATTTTCCTCATTATTTGAGAGGCTGCTCCACAGTGAAAAGGCAATGCCTCCTGGGCAGTCTGCTGGCTGGCTGCAGTCCAGGGCTGTTTTGGACCATATTCCACCTCCCTCTTCCTGATCCACTATCTTTTAATTTCAAGTATAGGTTATCAACAGAAGGGAGTCTACTTCTTGGTCCTCCGATTCTCTGAAGTAATCTATAAATGCCCCGTTAAAAAAAAAAAAAAAAAAAAAAAAAGCAGAAAAAGAAGAAAGGCACGTAGGTTAAAAAGGCCTCAGGGAAAGAAAAAGACCAGGCAGGCCTTTCAGATCCTGAATGACCAGTTACAGGTAGATGTAATTTTACTCTGCCTTTCACTTTTGTGTATAACATAGTCTTTTAATACTATTGTAGCATCAGGCAGAGTCTGGAAAGAGCTGAGTCCCTGATAAAAATACATCAACAGTTGCATTAACAAGGCTATGTATATATATTTATAGATATTCATCTTTAGGATCATAGAATGGTTTGAATTGGAAAGCAGCTTTGAAGATCATCTAGTCCGGTTCCCTGCCATGAGCAGTTGCATCTTTCACTGAATCAGATTGCTCCAAGCCTCATCCAGCATGACCTTGAAAACTTCCAGTGATGGGGCACACACAGATTCTCTGCATATCTCTTACAGTGTCTCATCACCCTCACCGTAAAGAATTTCTACCTGTGTCCAGTCTGAATCTATCCTCCCTGTTTAAAACCATTGCTGCTTATCTTGACACTACAGCCGTGATAAAAGGTCTTCTCCATCTTTCTTACAAGCCCCGCTATATAGTGTAAGGTGTTATAAGATCTCAGAGTCTCCTCCAGGCTGAACAGCCCCAACTCAGCCTTTCATCATAGGAGAGGTGCTTCAGCCCTTGGACCTTTGTGGTCTTCTCCAGACCCAAACCAACAAGTTCATGTTTTCCTGTGCCGATGACTCCAGAGCTGGATGCAGCACTCCAGGAGGGGTTTCCCAAAAGCAGAGTAGAGGGGCAGAATCCCCTCCCTCATCCTGCTGGCCATGCTGCTTTTGATGCAACCCAGAACACAGTTGGCTTTCTGGGCTGCAAGTGCAA